>JAFVLL020035252.1:0-49602 GCA_021397915.2 Tor tambroides
GAAAACAGGTGATGGAGATTTACCGCTAATCAAGGAACCGGCTTTACTGACGAGATGCGCATGCATATCGCATGAGATATATCACCCAGCCCTAAGGTGTCTGAATATATTTTGGTTTAACTGAATATATATATATATAAACTGACAAAATTATGGGCAGCAAAACTGTTCTAAAAGACTTAAAGAAGCCAAAGCTGGATGTAATGTTGGAATTCCCACAGTAAAATCTCCAAAATCCCACCATATTTTAAACATGAAGTATGTGGTGATTGGCTAAGGGATAGCTGTTAAAGATGTTTTTCAGTGAGTTTGTAGCGTGTTTTGTCTGAACAGTACCAACAGCAGTTCTCCTGTCTATCTGCATTAATCGCAACTTTTGCTGACAACCACTCCTGTCCTATAGTAAAGAGTCCAACCACTTTACCTGAAATATTTATGGTTTGCCTCCTTTAGAGAAAGTACTCATGAAATTAACACACATAGACACACGCACTCTCTCCTTTCCATCCACTCTTCTAATGCTACAGACACCACATGGCCCTGCTGCTCTATGTTTTATTCACAAGGCTAGAATGAGTAGAAATCTCACTGTACTTGGGCAGCGGGGCAGTGCTCCTAGTGACGCGTGTGGAGGTGACACCTTGTCACATTACAATGGCGTAACCCAGACTGCAAAACGCCTTCTCCTCTGGTTTGTGTTTAGGGAATGGAGTGGATCTGAGGGGGCTGCTCAGGTTTGGTTTCATACCGTGCAGTAACTGAAAGCAAGAGTGAAAAACGTGTGTGGCGGGGAGAATACTTAAAACACAACAGAGGCAGACTCTTGTGATGGTGACATTAATGGATTGAACGTTTAGCCCTTGACCATTTGAGTCCACATGCGTGGTTTCAGGTCCACTTCTAGTTTGGGTTCAATAGCAGAAATATTAACTGTCGGGAAAAAAAGAGAGAACGTTTGGCTGTTTTTCATTTCACCTTCTACTTTGGTTTTAATTCATTTACTGATTCTGCAGCTGAAATTTTATTTTGCTTTCAATCTTTGAATGACTTTTCCAGTGTAACGGCACTCACAAGTAAAACTATTTATCACACTGCGGATATACCTAGTTGAGATTCAGAAAATGGATTTTTTGTATTCTGTTCTGTTCTAGGTAATCCCTTCTATTCTACTGAATTCTATGATTATGTTCTGCTCTTTTCTAATTCTGTTTTTCCACGTTCAGTTCTGTTCTGATCCAGGCTGCGTTTCTCAAAAGCATGTACATTAGTGGCAATGGTTCAACGAAATGCTGCCCTGGTCAGTTGTATTTGATTCTGTTCTGTTCTCTTATAAATTCTATAGCGTTTTATATTCTGTACTGTTCTATTTTCTGCTCTATTCTATTTTGTTCTGCTGTGTTCAATTCTACTCTTTTCTATACTATTTTCTACTTTATTTTATTCAGTTCTAGGTCATTGTTTTCAATATATTCTGTTCTACTTCAGATTTTTCTAATTTATTGTATTCTGTTCTATTTCATTATGCCTTATTTTATTCTGTTCTTTTCTGCTGTATTCTATTGTGTTCTACTTTAATTTCCTCTAATGTAATTCATTGTTTTTTTTGCAGTTCTGAGGTATTCAGTTGTGTTTTGTTACTCTGTTCTATTTCATTCTGTTCTGTTTTTTTTCTATTGCGTTCTGTTCTACTCTCCATCGTAATATTATTTTCTGCTCTTTTCTAATTTTTCTATTCTGTTCTTGTCAAATTCTGTTTTATTCTTATTCAATTGTATTCTATTTTACACAATATATTCTATTGTGTTTTCTATTCTGTTCCATATTCTGTTCTTTTTTGTTCTGTTTTATTCTATTTTGTGTTTTCTGTTTTTTATTGTTTAATATATTCTACTCTTTTTCTCCTTTGTTGTATTCATTCTGTTTTTTCCATGTTCCGCGGTATTGAATTCTATTGTTTTGTTTTGTTCTATTCTATCCCATTCTGTTCTGTTTTATCAATTGCATTGTGTTTTACTCTACTCAGTTCTAATATTCTTTTCTAATTTGGTATATTCGGTTCTGCTACGGCTAATTCTATTTTATTCTATTCTTATTCTATACTTCTGTTTTTATTCTATTCTGATTATTCAGTTCTATTGTGTTTTCTGTTCGGTAATGTTCTATATTCTGTTCTGTTCTGTTCAGTTCTAATTTATGTTATGTTTTACCCTGCTGTACTCTAATTTTGTGGTTTATACTTTATTCTGTTCTGATCTCTGTGTTCTGTTTTCAATATATCATGTTCTGTTCCACTCTGTTGTTGTTGTTTTTTAATTTTATTCTGTTTATTTGCTAGTGTGGTATATATTTTTTTCTCTTCTGTTGCATTTCTTCTGCTTTTTTCTGTTATTTTTAAAAGGTCTTTATTCTGTTCCTTTCTTTTAATGTACAAGATAGCCAAATTTACTTCATGAGTTATGAGCTTGACTACATGAGTGTGTTTTCCCCAGTGTGTAATATATCAGCATTGTTTCCTATCACACTACATGGTGTCACTTCAAACGCCTGGCGTGAAGTATAATTAGCTAAGATAATACGCTGACATGGGCACCGTCAGAGAGTGTGTGTGTGTGTGTGTTATATAGTCCTACAGCTCTCACCTGCTTCGCACTGCTGGCGAACACACCACACGACAGCAATTAATTATGTTTCAGCACTGCTGACAGAATCCCTATAGATATATCAGCTATTTCTGTCGCATATTCTTCAGCCCTGTCTCAAGACATGTTAGCATTTTTTCTCCTATTGTCCCTACACTACCATCTACACCTTTTTCATACACATGAGGCAGGAGCAAATACCCCTTTTGGTCCCTTTTTATCTTCCATTAACCTATTGCATTTTGATTCCAAACCAAAAACACAAACTTTGTAACCACATACCAGAAGAGAAGCCAAATGTCTTTATTATACAACTGTACTACTTACTATAAGATCCCTAAGTGTTCTATTCCAGAACTACATGAACTGAGGAAACTCAAGTTCATAGCCGGTTTGTTTTATATTGCCGCATCACAGCCTCTTTTACCATCTGACATAGGAAGCACAAATAACCTGCGTTTAGTTTGTAGATGGCGTGTTTTTGTATTTTAGATTTAAGATTAACAGGTCTTTTTTAAAGCAGACCCGAGTGACGTCTGTTAAAGTGAGGTGCGATATGAGTTGTGGCGTAAAATATTTGTCATATTTCACTGTAGCACTTGAAAGCATCTGTGACAGTCACAAATTTTATGCACAGTGATACAGCAAGATTTATAAGACCATTTTATGAGGGCTGATAGTGCATGAACAAAGCCAATTGTCCAGAAATAATGCTAAGCATTTGTTTAACGTTATGATAACATTTAGGTAACATCCAGATGAGTATGTGCAAGAATAATACAGTTTGTCTCAAAGTTGCTGTCTAAACTCTCAATTTTGATGATGAAACAGTCACTGTACAATTATATTGATAACTTTTTAAGTTTTTTTTTTTTTTGTTCAGAATGATATTAATATAGACCCTACTCTCAAACTGGTGACAGAATAAACGTATATACCTTCTAATTGTTATGTATTACTCACACTACAGTCTCTTGCAGTAATTTGGGGAGCCATAAATCAATAATTTCCTTTTAATCCATCACATTATTGGATTCACAGTTATTCCTCCCCATGATACCTGTAGAGTCTCTGCGCGAGATTACGACATTTCGTAGGCGGATGTGCAGAGCTTTCTAATCAAAAACATGGTAATGATTAAAACGGAAGATATGATAAGTGATTCTAATATTCATTTAGCACATACAGTACGTTTTGCTTTAAGCCCCCTGCATTGGTACGCTATTAAACTCCCCCATCACACAGGATGCTCATGAGTCATGAGAGCGTGAGAGAGCCACGCTTACCGGAGAGAATGAGATCCCTTGTTTGAAGCGCATAATATATTCCTTTCCTCTCAATCCCGGGATCGAGCTCCAGGTTTGTTATAGAGATTTAGATCCGAATGAATTTGAGCTTTATTTGAGCGTGTAAGAGATGTGGAGTCTTTCTCCATACGGTTGTATTGGAAAAGATGCTGAGCGCACCGCGGACTGAGGACCGGTGAAGCGCGTATCCACCCAGCTGTCTGTGCCGCGCTCCTATGATACCCACACGCTAGCGCGCGCACTCTCCACCCAGTTTCCCCGGGGACAGTTCGCGCATTCGGTGCAACCTGATTGGTCGAGCAGAGCTGTCAGTCAGGTGAGGGCTCCCTCATACATATGTAAGCTGGAAAGGGGGCGGGGCTATTACATCCCTCGCCTTTTACCCTCTCTTTCCTCTGCAGTCTCTGACTCCCACTTTCTCTCTATCTTTGCCTCGTCAACATAATCTCTGTTTGTAGTTTTCTGCGCTCTGCCCGCGAGGCTACGACTCTGATAAAGATACGCTATTTGAATATTAAAATGCAAACGACTATCAGTGGTTCTCAAGTGCTTTTGCTCAGATTTTACTTTAAACAGTATTACAAAAGTGAACACTGAAATGTGTTAATATAGACAGTATACTACCAGATTAAGGTTGGTAAGACTAAGTTTAATGTTGTCAATAGAAGTCTCTTATGCTAACCAGGCTGCATTTATTTGATTAAAAATACAGTAATATTGTGAAATATTAATAGCTACATTTAAAATATCTAATATAGAAAATAATGTTTTACAATAGGTGCAAGCTAAATTTTCAGCATCATTACTCCAGTCTTCAGTGTCATATGATCCTTCAGAAATCATTTTAATATGCTGATTTGCTGCTCAAGAAACATTTCTTATTATAAATATTGAGAACAGTTGTGCTGCTTAATATTTCTGTGGATAAATTGAAATTCAAATGTACAAAATTTATTTCAGACCATTGTAAATGTCAATAATGTCACACTTGAACACATGAATGCATCCTTGATTTAAAAAAAGTATTCATTTCTTAATGGATAAAAGCATCTTATTGACTTTCAAACGATGGTATGCAAACATATGCAAAATTATTCATTTATAAATTATTACCATTTTGTTTTCCACACAAAACACAGTGCGTCTCAGTAAATCATAATTCTTCTTCTTATATTTGTTGTATGAATGGTTTTCATACACCCTGTCGATATTCATGCAGCCTTTGAATATTGGAATGAATATGGGAAATATAGCTAGCATTTGTCCATGCTTTCAAATTTGATAATGATTTTGCAATCATAACTAATATATATATATATATATATATGCATAGTGGCGGGAGGAGCAAACGACAGACACAGTGGGTGTGGTGTCAGGCCTCGGAGAGGCTTTTATTCAACAAAAATATCAAAATAAAGTGTCCAAAGGGGGAAAAAGTGTCCCAAAATAAACAGGGAATCTGGTGTCCTCGTCGGGGCTAGTGAAGGAGGGGCAGTGTTCAAGGAGGAAGGGTCCAGGGAAGGGGCGGAGTCCGGTGGCCGCACGCACTCCCCTCTCGCGTGTCCGGGGCGGGGGGCGGCGGCTTCATTCAGCGGCTTCATCCTCCTCTGGCCGCGGCGCTTCCAAGGGGTAATGCGGCCCGGCATCCTGGCCCGTCAGCCGTCTCGTGGGTGCGGTATTCCTCCGGACCGCGGGTCCTGCAGCTCGCGTCTCTGGCGGCGGCGCGGGATTCCCTCTACGCACCCTTCCTGGACCCACGAGGACACCAGCGTGCATGCACGGGGAAGAGACCGGTCTCTCGAGGAGAGGCGCTCTCGGCATTTAACGGCGGCGGTGATGAGGCCCTATTCGGATCAGGTGCGCCTCATCACACGCCGCCAGACCGAGCTAGTTTCCGCGCCTCTCCTCTCACACGCCCACTCCCGTCGGGAGCCTGGTGAAGGGCGGCGAATAAGGGACGGGGTGGTGATGATATGAAAGGGGGGAAGCAGCCGACTCGTCACAATATATATAAATTCTGAGTATATATATATATATATATATATATATATAATTTATATATGCTGATTCTGAAAGTATTTAAGCTCTGCATAATGAGAGCTTTCTCATTTTTTGCATATTTTTCCAGTTTGGCCAACCGTTTTTGTGAGATATAATCGATATTGGAAGTCTTTAGATAAGTCTTTCTTAACGCACACTCAAACAGGCAAAATCCTACTTGACAAATCAGAATATATTCTCCCAGCATACTGTATGTAACACTTGAGATAAACACCAACAACATTCAGGCCTGCAGAGGTAATGAAAATCACAAATCAGGCTGACAAGAGGTGTGTGTGTGTGTTTATGACAGATGGAGGCTGCACTAGAGCTGTTTGAAGATTTAACTTTGCATAGTTTCTGACAGGAACCTTGAAGTGAAGCGTTCATTGAATTTTCTTTCATTTAATCTGAAATTAGATTTTAAATGAATGAATTTTAAAACCGAAAGGTGGCGTCAAGAGTGGTCTCAGACTTTTGGAACCTCATCGAACTGTTATGAAAAACTAGAGTAAATAGATAAACTTTATTCAGTAAAAGATAACACAAACTGTCCTACCGATGTCTTGTGAGATATCTAGAGGAACAGATTTTGTTCTTAGGTGCCTAGATTTTCAAGACATGGTGTTCAGACTGTCACAACAAAAGTAGGCAATTTTTCACCAAAGTGCTTGCTCAGCATTTGAGAGACGTTTGGCACCAAAGTACACACTTCAACCGTGAGAAGTCATCTTATAAGAAATCTTACAGGGTGTGTTGCAGCTGAGAAAGCGGTCTTGTGGAAAGGCAACAAGCAGAAAAGATTACTGTACATGAAATTCCATAAAGCATGGAGTGACAACCAGTGGCAGAAAGTTTCAGACGTGGTCGGGATGAGAAGTTTGCAGTCTCCTGGAGGACGAGGCTACGGCTCGGTCACATTCAGGCTCATTGTGCGTAATGATGTGGGGGATCAGGTCAAGACTGCTGGAACAAATACTTCAAATGAAACACTTACAGAGACCTGACCTCAAAATAAAAGCTATGTGGGATCAGTTTCACTAATAGAAAGCCTGGAAATAGAGAACAAAGTCATGGAAATAATTGTCATTTTAAAGAGTCATGAAAAAGGAATTGTATTCCTTTGCAATAAATTGTGCTTTGAAAATTAGCATTGTTTGTATAGATCTATAATATCATATGGTTTTGAACAGTTATTTTAGTATTATTATCTTATAGAATGAATTAGTTTTTATTTTTATATTTTCAATTTTAGTCATTTTGTTATGTGCTTTTGCCATTTTTTCATTTCTGTTTATATTTCTATTTATTTTTATTTCAGTTTTAGTACTTTTATTGTTAACTTCAACTTAATTTTATTTCAGTTAGTTCCAAAAACAATATTTCACAGTTTTCTTCTTTTTTTTCTAATATTTCACCCAGTTTTCATCTAATATTTATGTCTTATTTTATTTTAGCTTTATTCCAGTTGGTCAACTCTGGTTTTGAAAAATCTTTATTCAGTGACATTATAGGTCATAAAAATGGATGTAAATTCATTTTTGGAAATATAATAAAGTTAAAAAAATAAAATAAATCAAGTTACATTGTGAGATATAAAAGAACAAGTTTACCATTTCAGAACAAAAATTTGAGAAATAAAGTTGCAATTTTGAGATTTAAAGTTGTCTTCTGTAACAAAAACAGCCAAAATTCATTGCTGACTAAATGTATAACATTCAAGAAGTGTTTTCCTTTTCCTACATCTAAAACTTGAGGCATTGTCCCAAATGAGTTCACTAAGTGAATCAAGTGAAATATGATCTAATAATATTGTGCCCTGAAAATCAAGAGTTTTGACATTTCAGAGTCTTTTCTTGACTTACTCCAGCAGATAAGACCCATCTGGTCTCTGAAAACTGTCCCTAATGCCCCATAATCCACTGAGCTCAGCAGCATCCTCAAATAAACCAGGAACACTTCTGTCATCAGTATGCAAATGTTGTAGTCGTACCATCTCATATCTGTTCACTTCTTCTGCAGGAGCCCGAAGGACCCTCGGCAGAAGATCATCAAACGGGTCATTGGGATCGAGGGTGACTTCGTCAAGTAAGTTTAAGTGATTTATGAATGAGGTAGAAATGACATTTGATGGCATCATGATTGATTCTTGGGTTTGAATGGCAGAAAATGTTTTGTTGCCTGAAAAGTGTTTACTCAGACTCACAGGCCTTTGTCGTGCCGCTAGAAGGATCTGTTAAACACGCCGATTCAGGCTCAGTCCTCTTTAAATGCTTGTATCGCACAAATGCACGATTTAGCCGTAAGTGTCATTAAACATTAATGTCTCATCAAACCATTCACGGCCAAAAGCATTACATCTCAAGGTGATCTTGGGATTCAGTTGAGGAAATCCCAGGCCTGATGACTTCTCGAGTTTGATTTCGAGATGATTCATATGAAGAGGAAGTTAATTTTGTTCTGTGAGGGCTGATGAAGAAAAACTAGCATTAAAAATCTGAAATTTCCTTCACGCTCTCGCTCTAAAGCGCTCAGAGCACCGCCTGCAATGGCGCCTGCAATATATGAGCTATTGCCGTGTCAGAAAGTCATCTTAAATATAAAACAAAGGCTGCAGCAGCTGTGCGAACATTAATTATTGATCTTAGATTTAGAGAGCGGGCCAAGAGCCAAATGCAGGATTGGTGAATACATGTAGCTGGTCAACTGTAACACAAACAGTGAAAAATGAAAAATAGCCTGGTGTTTTCCGGCATTAAAAGCAGCCAGAATCCATTACTGTGTTAACGCATCATTTTTTTTCTATTATCAGAACGCTGGGATATAAAAACCGTTATGTAAGAGTTCCAGATGGACATCTGTGGATCGAGGGGGACCATCGCGGACACAGTTTCGACAGCAACACATTCGGACCGGTAAACAATTGGTGCTTAAGGACAAAATGTCATAGGCATACACTGATGTACATTGTGAGTCATGTTACATTACCAATTAGACTTACAAAATAACATCAAGATTAAACTAACATTTATATTATCAAATATTAATACAATTCTAAAGGTAATTAATGTTTTATATACTCATACACTACCAGTCAAAAGTTTTGAACATTAAGATATTTAATGTTTTTAAAGAAGTCTCTTCTGCTCCCCAAGCCTGCATTTATTTGATCCAACATAAAGCAAAAACAGTAAAATTTTGAAATATTTGTACTATTTAAAATAACTGTTTTCTGTTTGAATTCATTTTAAAATGTAATTTAAAATCAATTTTAAATTACATTTTAAAATATATTCAAATAGAAAACAGGTGTTTTAAAATTGGAATAATATCTCACAATTTTACAGATTTGGGCTGTTTTCAATCAAATAAATGCAGATTTGATGCGCTTCTTTCACAATAACATTCAAAATCTTACCCTCCCCAAGCTTTTGAATGATAAGCGTAAAATAAAATGATATTTAATTATTGACTATAGCAGGTAAAGATGCAAAATAAAAATCAACTGGGCGTGTATTTTTTATTTCAAAATAAAATAGCATATAATCCGTCAACTAGTCATTTTCTCAGGCACATCACTAGATTGTATACATTTGTCTGATCCCACATGTGACCGATGGAAACGGTCTTTCAGGCTGCAGTTTCAAAGGATCTTTTCTGGAAGTCACCACCGTAGGCAGATTTAGCCCCAAATAGACGTTGTTATAAAAAATTCAACAAACACCGACAAAGATTGGCGCTTTCTGGGGACTTTGTTAACAGCCTTGATGCGCTCGAATGCCCCTGCCTGTAATGTATAGAGATTGAGGTATTATTGGTTCTTTGAAGAAGCTTCTTTGCTGCACGGCTCCTCAGATACATTATTAAACAGAGCAGTGATTCTTTCTCCCATCTCAACTCAGACTGTGACACGACTCGCTACAATCATTCGCAATACGTCAAGATCTGTTGCTCAGATTCGTCCTTGAAATGTTTTTGAATGTTGGGATTTGCTTACTTGGATTGAGAAAGAAAAACAAATCGTCCTGTCAATTTAGTCACTGACTCAGCTCGATTCTGCCGCGTTTCTTTAGTTTGGATGGTTTCGCACCAGCTGAGGTTCTTGAGTGTTTGTCCTCAGGTGGATTTTTAATGATGTTTCTTGTCAGAAAGCAAATGAACATGTTTCTCACTGAACCACATACTTCCTAGGTCTCTTTTATTATTGTTTCGCATCCATTACCCAAAACGCTTTTGGTTTTCCCCAGAGACCAGGCCGGAACACGCAAGGGAGGGGTGTGAGATATATTTGGCGAAAAACCATCAGGTCATATATCACTAAGCAAATATTCTCACTGGATGTTTCAGGCAATTGCTTTCACTTTTGTCAGTACAGACTGCGCCGTTACCTTGACTTGATGTATTATGCAGCAAGATGTGTGTTTACGTGCGTGTATGGAGGGAAAAAAACATGCCTTTTTTTTTGCTTAATGTCCTTTTTGAGGTAACATTTAAATTATTCTGAGAATTTAGATTGATATTTAATGCTGCAAAGGCTTCTAATGTTGTTGTTCAAAATATTTGGATTTTGAAATGCTTACAAGACTCCAGCATTTCACAAAGCGCTGATTGAAAGTCAGGTCACAAAATCCTGCCTGTCTGAGACGTCTGTTTATTTTGCCCACAAAACACTGCAAAATGTCACACAGATTCGACTCAGACATCCAATTTGTGGGCTTAAAGGGATAGCTCAGCCAAAAATGAAAATTCTGTAGTCATTTAATGCATTTAGTTCAGAACCTGTAGGACAAACCTATAAAATGTGTGACTTTTATTGTATGGACAAAGCCACCTTTTGGTCATAGTCTTCTTTTGTGTTCCACAGAAGAAGAAGAAAAAAAGCCATACAGGTTTGGAACAACAAGTCTTCAAGACTGGACCAGGGTTATTATTTTTAACTAACAATCATTACTTGAAATAAAATAAACATTAACTGAAATAAACTCATTTTTCAAGTTGAAATTGAACTAAAATGTAATAAAGCTGTATATTGAAAAAATGACATACAAAAAAATACATAAATAAAAAACAATTTAATTGTAACAAAAATTATAATGAAAAAAAGAATAAAATAAAAATTCAAAATAAAATGTAATTCAAAATATTAACAAAAACTATAATAGTGCATCAGTGATACCAAACAGGACCCAGTAAGGTTCTTCGCAGAGCTTCTCTACAGTATTTCAGACTCATATTGTGGTCTTGTCATGCTGATAAACCCAAAGATTTGTGAAGTCTATATCTTCCTCTGCAGGTGAGTACATTATCACCCCTTCAAGTCCCTCTAAACCCTGTAGGTATTTACAGAACCCTCCAAATCAGGGTTTTTGGGAGCTTGTTGGATTCTCTTCAGTGTCCTTCTGGCTATAAAAAGCAATGAGGTCCTGTTCTCTTCTAGCTAGAGATATATTGCTTTGTATTCACCAGATGAGAAAAGCATGTCATTCTTGTTCCAGTTGCTCTTTGTTAAACCACAGTCTGTCAAAAGCTACTTTCTCCTTAAGAAATAGACCATTTTGTTTGACGTTATAGAGCGTTTCGTGGTAGTTTATAAGCAGAAGCTTGATGATTCTGATCTCCACAGGTTTCTCTCGGGCTTGTTCATGGTCGGGCGTCTCACATCATCTGGCCGCCCAGTCGGTGGCAGCGGATCGAGCCGTCTGTCCCTCCAGAACGAAGACCACTGTTGAACTGGGATGTAGCAACAGAGAACGGTTATGATGACTGAAATGAAGGACAGTTATACTACCATTTCAACCCTCATATACAGTAAATGTAAATGATGTGTTATGGACTATAGAAATGTTCTTGTTGAAGCCTTGTGGGCCAAATCAGAGCCCAAGAAAGACTTTCTGTTGTTGTACATATTCTTGACCCTTTTGTCAAGTTGATGTCAATTCAGTGATCAGATGATTGTACTCTTCTTTTTAGTTTTTATTAATAAATCACATTGTCATACAGTTATATGGCAAATTAATTATTTTTAAAGGTCAATGGTGTGTGTATATATATAGAGAGAGAGAGAGAGAGAAAATCTTATCCTATAAAAATACCATGTACACAATGCTATAACCAATTTTAGAGAACCAGTTGCTTTTAATATAAATATGTATTATAAAATACAACAAATTTAAGTAAATTATAATAACTGTATTGCATTAACATCATAAAAAGTAGCTTATCTACTAGAATACCATGCCATAAACACCACATTTTAAAACACTGTGCTCCTGTGGTAGAAAAATCCTGTTTTGTTTTGTTCATTCTTTTGTATTTATTTAATAAAACAATCATGTTTTATAATAAATTATTTATCCAAATACATATTTATATTAAAGGTTACTTTTTAATTGGTTCTCCTAAGATTTTTGACTTTTAAGTAAAATAAGGTGTTTAGAAGACTGTTTAAAGGAACACTCCACTTTTTTTTGGAAATAGGCTCATTTTACAACTCCCCTAGAGTTAAACAGATGAGTTTTACCGTTTTTGAATCCATTCAGCCGATCTCCGGGTCTGGCGGTAGCACTTTTAGCTTAGCTTAGCATAGATCATTGAATCAGATTAGGCCATTAGCATCGCGATCAAAAATGACCAAAGAGTTACAATATTTTTCCTATTTAAAGCTTGAGTCTCCTGTAGTTACATCGTGTACTAAGACCAGCGGAAAATTAAAAGTTGCGATTTTCTAGGCTGATATGGCTAGGAATTATACTCTCATTCCGGCGTAATAATCAAGTAAGTTTGCTGCCGTACCATGGGTGCAGCAGGTGCAATGATATGACGCAGCGCCTGAAAGTAGTCCCCAGCTCAGTAGCCTCAGTAGCCTATGATATTACGATTATTACGAGTCTCAGGTCCGGCAGGGATTGTAGGTGGGGTGAGTGAATGTCCAGCGCTCTCTCCACCCTCAATACCACGACTGAGGTGAGACCCTTGAGCAAGGCACCGAACCCCCAACTACTCCCCGGGCACCATGCTGCCCACTGCTCCGGGTGTGTGTTCACAGTGTGTTTGTGTGTGTGTTCACTTCTCACTGCTGTGTGTGTGCACTTGGATGGGTTAAATGCAGAGCACAAATTCTGAGTATGGGTCACCATACTTGGCCACACGTCACGTCCTTTCCTTTCCTTCCTTTCCTAAAAGTGGCTAATAAAAAGTTGCTCATGTGTCTTATAGGAATAGTTCACCCAACAATGTACTTACTCAGGCCAAGATTTAGAACAGATTTAGCAAAAGTACATCACTTGCTCATCAGTGGTTCCTCTGCAGTGAATGGTTGCTGTCAGAATGAGTCCAAACACCTGGTTAAAAACATCACAATAATCCACAAGTAATCCACACAAAAACCTATATGTTTGTAATAAACATATGTCACAAATATGTCCTCAATCCATAACATTGCTTTCTCCAGCGAAAAAGTCATCTTGTCTGAATCAGGAGACAAAAATGTTGATGGATTGGAGTCACGTGGATTATTTGTGGATTATTGTGATGTTTTTATCAGCTCATTCTGACGGCACCCATTCACTTCAGAGGATCCATTGGTGAGCAAGTGATGTGATGCTAAATCTGTTGCGATGAAGATACAAACTCATCTACATCTTGGATGGCCTGAGGGTGATCAAATTTTCACCAAGTGTTTATTTTTGGGTGTACTGTTACTTTAAACTCACAAATAAACTGATTCTTGGAGGGGTCAGTCTTTATATGGCAGCTATTTGCAACTTCCATTTCATGTCAATACATTAAGTCGAATGAAGCTTTTGCTTATGTTCTTCTCAATGTCATATCTGGCATATCCACCTGTGCTGCGAATGAAGTATTTTCATATGCACAAATCCACTGTGAAAGCACAAATGGCTGCAATTTTCTATTGATCTCATGCTGCCTAAGATAGATTTGCGCTTAAATGCTATAGCTATGAATTTTCCGATTGCTCTAAGACAGGCTTCCTTGAGGGAGTCGAACATCATGCAAGACTAAACTCGATAGGATTTAATGTGAGTGGCCACAGGTCAATACCGATATTCGCACAAGGCTGTGATGAGTTCAATGGCTGTCAAACATAAATCAACACAGACAGCCCTAGGGCTAAAGTACGCCGAGGAATAGACACAAATCTTAGGATACTGCAGGAACTGGAGATAATGGAGCCGCTGCCAAGCGGGGCTTGATTTGAAACGGTGCGTGCGTGTGTATGACAGAAACGTGTTTTTCACGTCTGACACTCGCCATTTGCTTCCCATTCGGAGTAAATAAGATGTCTTGCATTGGTGACAAAGCATGATTTCGATATCAAGCTTTTAATCTTCTCTAGAAGGACACGGGGAACGAGCATGTCATAGCGGCCTATTTCAGTTCCCACAAAGCTCTTCAGAGGGGAAGCAATTTCTCATTGAACATGACAACCGCATTACATACCCACAAGACGAAATTGAAGCCCCAAATTGAGTTTACCTTACAGAATCACAGAGATGTGCACTTTGGATGTTGATGCAAATGCAAGCTGAATTGTGTATCTTTCGCATGAAGCTGTTTCGTACTGGAGATACTCGCATGTAGTTCATCGTGTGTTTTTATGGGGTTGTGCTGCATCCCAGTCAACTCAGAACTTGGATTTCTCCCACATCCTACTTGAAAATGATAGCTGAAAATCCAATATCTGGTCTCAATGCGGGACAAATATGGTAGATCAACCCTGAGAGATCATTTGGCATCATTTTTAAGCAAGTATCAGAAGTTAAATCTCAAAAACTAAAGATTAACAATGATCTGTTTTCTTACGTTTCTTTCTTTCGTTAAGGTTGATGGGGACTTGGACAGCTGTAGCAAAGTCTCTTTAAGACAAGTCATGTCACTCGGCGGCCATCTTTGAAACGCCTCTCGGGCATCCAAGTGCAGCTCCTATCTCTTTGAATGGGGAATCATCAAATTCTCCAAAACTGTTTGCAAAGCTTACGATTAAATTTCATATTTGAAATCACCAATGAAATCGGACAACAACTGTATCATAAGTGTTGTTTATTTTGCTCAAATAGCGTTAAAAAAAGCGTATTTGAAAAAAAAAAAAAAAAAACACACACCCTTGACCCTCTATCAACTACATATTTATTCTCTAACTGCTACTTTTTCTTTAAAAACTAACACTAGCTTTCTTTTTTCTATTCTATCTACTTGTTTTCCTTGGGGGGGAAAAAAAACCTTGCTATGTGTACTGCGTTAGGCTAACCGAGACTTGTCATATGCTTGCATGTTGTTGCTCTTTTGTTGGTTTTGATTGCTTCTATTGTCCTCTTTTGTAAGTCGCTTTGGATAAAAGCGTCTGCTAAATATCTAAATGTAAATGTATTTCTCAGGCTAGACCAGCCAGTGCGCATGCGCAGTCCCAGGCGCACGCCTCAGAGCGTTGACTGTTTCTATAGCAACCGGGATTTCTAACGGCAGCTGCAGTGACGCGCTGACTTTACCGATTAGCGATTGGCTCTTTTGCTCAGAAGGCGGGGCTTCGTTCGATAGAGCGGCCATACTGAGCGTTGCATTTTTCCCCATTCAAAACTATACCAGTGACACGTCTTGGGTATTTTATAGTCTTTGGCTGTAGTCCCTATTCACTTCCATTGTATAAAAAAAGAACAGCTTGTTTGCTTTGGAAAAAAGAAAAGTCTATTTTTGTGTTCCACAGAAGAAATCAAATCATACAGGTTTGGAACGACATGAGGTTGAGTAATTAAAGATTTTTTATTTTTGGGTGAACTGTCCCTTTAAATTCCCATTTTGTAGATACTGAATTTTGTCATGCCATATGTTCAGGAAAGAACACCAAATTGGTTTCATTATTTATATATATAATTTTTTTTTTTTTTTTTTTTTTTTTTTCACCAAAATACACTCCAAAATAGACAAAGCCACAAAGCTCAGTTATATGTGTGACACAGTACTACAGGGAATATTTTTAATATGTACTGTGCAGCTGTGCTTGGCAGTGGAATATGGACTCTAACTTTACCTTAATTTGAAATATTCATTTTGAAAATCAATGCATAAAGTTGTGCCAGATTGCAGGAACAAATTACGCAAAGGCCAGATAAGGGTAATCTTTTCTCAGCCCTCAGTGTCACCATATGATGTCATTTTAAAAAGATAACAGTTCTTAAAACCAGGTAAGACTCTTACTTAAAACTATTAAGCAACACAACTGTTTTCAACAGTCTTACCTGTTATACATTAACATTCAAAAAATAATAAATAATGCAAGAATGCATTAAATTAACCAAAGTAACAATATTACTAATTACATTGTTACTTTTTATTGAAAGTAATGTGTTGCATTACATTTGTGTTATTTTTTCTTGTCTGGCTTGGCATCATTTTTTCTCTCTTCAGAAACAACAACAACAACAAAAAACGAAGCTCAAATGTTATATTTATCTAAAGTCATTTTTTCTTATTAGTGTGGCTGAACTGGATCATTGAAGGTCAGCAGCAAAGACACTGATTAATAAAATGGGATTAAGTAAAGGATATTTGTGTTATATAACATTTAATTACTGCAGGTTTGTGTCATATATTCTGAGTTTTTATTTCACTGTTTTTATCCATTCTGAGGAATACTGAATCTGTTTTTTGCTAGTGAGATGAGCAAATGCATGCTGACATTTAGTCTAGAACTACATCATGTTTACACAGCGCACGTAACACCTCTGCACTTACTCCCGATTTCTCTCAACATAGGGACAGGAGAGCTGTCAGTCAATACATGGGAAACATTCTGGCATTAGGTATTTGAAAAAGTAACTCAAATGTTCTCTTGTAAATTAAAAAGTAATGTTACTTTACTGGTTCCTGATTACGTAACTGACGTTACTTGAAATGCATTACCCCTGACACTGACTATGATCCCACTATAAATGCTACATAAAAACTATTTTACTATACAAGAACTGTGGTAAATCTTCATAATGGAGCAGCAGACTGTTCCAGGCGTGTGTGGAGTCTGAAATACCTTGTGCATCCTCATAAAAAGGCAGAGGGTTGCTTTTTCCAGCTCTCCATTCACTCATGTGGTGGCAACAGGCTGCTGAATCAGACTGACCCAATTAAAACGGCGTCCTCAGCTCAGGGCCTCAAGGCAGCTTGTAGTTGTGTGGTTTCACTGATAAGCAACACGGAGCAAAGAAGCCGCTGTATTATTACCTGGCTTTTGTGCTGACACCCCCTTAAGGCCTCAGTAATGGCAGCCACAACAGGACATTTGCAAAGGGTAATAAGCTCATTAACTGGTTCAGCATGGATGTGGCTTTTTGTGTGCTATCAATGCACCTTGCACCTTCTTGTCTGGACCCTAAAGGCTATTTTAGAAAACGGGTAATTGTAACAGTATATTGGAAATTAGTGGATTATGGTTATCTCAGGTGTGGCATCAACCTGAGAGAAATCTGAAAAGTTTTCTTTCATCCCGAGGGTGAAATCCTTCTGTACATTCATAGCAAGGAAAATGACAAATGTTGCTTTTACTGAGGCGTAAATGTAGGCAAAATATTGGGATAATGATTCATGGTTATTATTTTAACGGCAGATTCATCTTTAGAGGAGCAGTTTGCTAGCAATGTCACCTAACAAAAACTGTTCAACAACTCAAAATAGTGAAACAGTGCCATCTTGAGGCTGAATAAAGACGTCAAGGGTGTAACAACATTCTTATATTTCAAACCATTGATTATTATTATTTTTAAATACCGCTCTATTCTGTTTTTGTTTTCTTTTTTCAGAAGGAAAAGATAAAAAACTGGACCATCTCAGCAACAGATGGACATACCAGCTAAAAGAGGGATAGCTCACCCAAAAATGAAACTGAAGTCATCATTTACACAGCCTTGGTTGTTCGTACGACCATTTTTTATGCTTTTAGACCACAAACGGAGAAATTACAAAAAAAAAAAAAAAAAATGTCTTACTGGTGCGACCAGCATCAAGCTTTTTTTAAAAAAAGACACAAAAGTGTCACAGAAAGGTACCATGAGACACGTGTCGTATAGTCCAAGTGTTCTGTAGGTATACAGTAGGGTTTAGTGAAAAACAAACCGAAATTTAATGTATTATTTAACAAATATTCGACCTTGGCTGTTGCACGGCTGCAATCAAAGTTAAATAAATAAAAGTGTATAAATAGCTGACAGATTGTAAGGCACAATTAATCGTAAATTTTCTTTGGAACAATATACAATTAAATTAAATTTAATTTAATTGAACTGAATTCACCTGGCTGTTTAAAGCCTGTCCTCCAGTCCGGTAGGTGGCGCTGTTCGCACTGCAACTTAGTCCTTCAAGAGAAGTTGTTTTGAAAACGTCAGTGTTCAAACCACACACACAGTCCGAAAAGGGAACATCGGCGTTAATCATATACCCCTCTGACTAGAAGGCCAGCCGGGTTGTCTTCATCATCGGTAAGCTTTTCCGTCAATGTGTTTTTCTCCCTTTTCGTTGGTTTGCCTTCATAAACACATGAAGCAGTTCGGTCTGTGTATGCTAGTTTTGTGCTAGTAATGAACAGCTCTTTCATTTTAAGAATGTGTCAGGATGGGACAGTCAAGATAAAATATGGATAAATAAAGCAAATATTCGTTTATTTTTGAGACCGAGCATCTGTGTGTCTTACATGTTAAATAAGTTACAGCTTGATGGGTAGATAAATAAATTTAGAGACACTTACTGTAACTAAAACAGTTTACGTTTTTAAAAAATCGCCCATTGCAGTATGTCAGTATGTATTAATGAATGATTTACTGTTCAGCTAATATTAAAACCGAGTTTTAGCCTTTTGTGAATATTCCATATGCCTCATATGGCTGATAGTAAATATGCCACTATTTAATAAATAAATCTAATGCAGTTTATGTTAATACATGTTATATTATCAACATAACATCCAATGAAAACCTGAGTACAAAAATAAGTGTTTATTATTATTATTATTATTTTTTTTTTTAAATCTATTAGTTTTTAAAATATATTAATCCAGTTGTGTAATTTATTAGTCCTGATATTATTAATTAATTATAAATGCATTTATACTATTATTATATAATTTTAAGTTATTCCTATTAATTTAATAATTTTACTACTTGAAATGTCCCTCTTTTGCTTTAAAATCAGCATGAACTCCACTAGATGAAATTAACTAAATGTATGACTGAATGTAAATTGAACTCCTACTTCCAGTGATAAATGTTTTTGTCTCTTTCAGGTCAACTTAAATGCTGTGCCATTAGGCCAGCATTTCAAATGAACATGTCTCTTGCTCAAAGAGTCCTCCTGACATGGATCTTCACACTTATATTCCTTATTATGCTGGTCCTGAAGTTGGATGGGAAGATCACCTGGAGCTGGTTCCTCATCTTCCTTCCTGTCTGGACCTTTGATCTTATTCTCCTCCTCATGCTCATTGTCAAAATGGCAGGCCGCTGCAAGCCGGGATTCGACCCTCGCAATGGTGCAGAGAACTTGAAGAAGCGTGTGTGGTACCTTGTGGCCATGCTGCTTAAACTGGCATTTTGTCTGACGCTCTGTGCCCAATTAGAGGGCCTAATGGACATCTTGGTGAGCTCGCTTTGCATCCCTCTGTGGGCACTGCTCATCGGAGCTATGGCTGAACTGGGCTACAACGTTTTCCACTTCAGAAGAGACTGAACATATGAACGGTATTCTTTGAAAGCCAGCGGAAGTCTTTACTGTATTCTTCAGGAATAAAATCATCTTGAAACTAGATGTTATTCATAAAGAAGGGAATATATAATGGACAATAAGAATGTACAGCTGTTTCAAGCTCTTTATCAGGAATTGCTTGTTTCTTTCAGGCTCTAGGGTGACTACGCTGAATAGCCTACGGTTCATGTTCACAATGATGCAGGGAGGGTTACGAATTTTGGCTCAGTGGTGAGTTTCCACTCAGGTGACAGAAATGACTGATTGTGAATGTTGCTCAGAATATTTATTGCATTTTAGTGAAACACTGAGATCATTAGCGGCATACCATAATGGACGTTTGAGAAATAACCGTTAACGTGCTGCATACACACTGTTTGTTTAACCAGTACTGTAACACATCATGGTTTGCTTACAGAAAAGACATGTTCTACAATAATAATGTATATTTATTAATCTGTTTCTTTATCATACACTTATGTTTTGCATTGCAGAACTTATATAATACATGTTTACAAAATGTAATTTTAATTTTCCCTTGTACAGAGTGTGAAGATAATAAAAAGTAATAACAGCATCCTTGTAATTAAATGATACATATTTATTTTCTTTATGACAACTATGTTATATTTACAAATGTTTCCAAGATCATGCAGAAAAGATTCAGCAGGGAGCAAAAGATGTAAATCTAGAAGAAATTTAGTCATTTATTCATTAGTTAATTTTAAGTAATTAAATTATGATCCTCCTTTTTAACTGAAATTGAAATTTCCTCTTAGAAAGAGTCGTCTGTCTATTTGGGTTGTACATACATAAAATGTTTGAAAATAACACTTAGAGTTAATTTAAAATTCCTACAACGTACAATGAAAATAATAGAAAATTACAGATGCTTTTTTACAGTTAAAATCCAGCTCAAAAAAAAAAAAAACATCTGACAAGAAATTCTGCAAATATCTATGTAAACGTAGTCATGGATTGGCCCAGACTTACAAACTTTTTTGTGTTTGTAAGTTAAAAAACATACAACATACAAGATAATAGCTGAATCTGTAAATATCATCATTTCATAAGTTTTATGCAATACAGTATTTTCAAAGCAACACAAGAGGTCTCAGTTGTGTATTCTATGTATTCTACCCATGCATATGTGTACAGCTCAAAAGAACATGGATACAAAAACATTTGTCAATGTTTATTCAAGTTCTGACACCACAATTATATTTTCTAGTAATAAAGCAATAAACACGAGTAGCAATATACTTAAGGCACTTAAGGCTTTTTTCTACCATATAACTTCAAACGAGAGCTTAATTTTGGTCGGTACGTTTTTGAATTGGTGGGTATGTGTGTTACTTGGCATAGTTTTTAGGTCTAATCATCATTTTAACAGTCTTAAAAGATTGTCTGTCATTGGTTGGGTAATATTCCATTGTAATGTTGTGCCACGTACCCCAAAATATCCCATTACGTACCCCTTTGTACTTTGATTGATAATATCTACCATTTAAGTTTGCAGACATGCATGCATCAAACCACCAGCCTGAGCTGTAATAGGCTCCGCAGTTTCCAGAGGGATACTGGTCATTGTCTCTGTCTGGAGTGGTGAAGAGCTTCTGGTCATGATCGTACTTCTTACTAAACTGCATGGCATTACCAGCTGTACCGGAGTAACCACCAATGGACAAGCGGTATTGTTGGCTTTCATTGGCCACATAGAAGTGGTCGTAATGGGCGTATTCTTTGACACCCTCAAAGTCTTCGATTTCTATTCGCAACGACATGTTTTTCGCCTTTGTCAACAAGTGAATCTTGTCATTGCCAAGCCAAAACTCCCCTATTAATTTACCAAATCCATTCTTGTACTCGTCCCAGGTGCGATTGAAACTTGTGCTGCCATCAAAGCGATGCTGTATCAAAGTCCATCCCCCACCAGAGGACTCCATGTCACAGAAAACAGGAAACATGCTGTTCTTTGGCTGCAGCGTTACTCTATATACACCATTCCTTCGGGATTTCGTAATGTAATCAGCGCAGTCTTGTGCAGGTCCTTTTTCTGTGGTCAATAAAAATTGTTTTAGGTTACCTCATTCTTTGTTTATGAAGAATGCTTTTTCAATGTGTAAACAACCTAAATCTGCACGCTTAAACATCTTAAGGAGCATTTCTTCGCCATTGTCATCTTTCAACTAGAGAAGCTTTAAGGCACTTTTATTTGTAAAGCTGCTTTGAAACCATATTTATTGTGGAAAGCGCAATACAAATAAATTCAATTGGGTTGAATTAAAAAAAAAATAAACATTCAGCTGAAAATCTGGATCATATGAATTTGTAAATGGATGCAGAGCACTGAGGATGCACTGAAATTGTTTTCTATCCGTATTTGTTGTTAGACCCAAACAACAAAGCTGTGTTCGATGGACTACATTTAAGGTTTCATTTAAAAGATATGCAAAAGCTGTTTTATACATATAAATTTGGACCACCTGGATTTATATATCCGTGGTTTCAAGACTTTACATTGGGCCACATTTCAGACTCCAGTCACCTGACAAGTAAATTTAGCACAAGGCATGGAATGGTACTGAACTTCTGCATGCATTAATTATGCACTGCAAAAAAGTCTGCCTTTGAGCCTTTCCTCAAGCTCAACAAAGACACCACATCCTGATACATCAGACAAAAGAAGAAGGCTACAGCTGGTCCTCTTCACGAAAACCACAACATCTGCTACTCAGATGAGAATCCATATCCACTTATCCTTGTTATGGAATCCTATCACACTATCAAGATAAAGTGAGGGGTCACAGAACATGTGTTAAAGGATACTTTCATATTATATTATTTCCTAGGAATGATTATCTGGGTAGATTTTACCTGTAGTTATCATTGGACATGTGTCCCTGTTTGCAATTTGCTGAAACCTTGGGTATAATCTATACAAAGAGTCAAACTGACTTAGAGTCACACTATACTGTCACATAAACATGCACTGCTGCCATACTCTATACACTCTGGAGGGCTTTTTACAGTGTAAATTCAGAGTAAATACTCCTTCAACTTGTTCCTTAAAAATAAACATTAACATGGGTTGTGTAAGAAAATTCCTCACCTCTTCCAGATTCCACTGGGGGCCTGGTTTGGGCTGTAGACTGTTGGGTTGACGTAGTGTTACAATCACTGTCACAGGTGCTGTGGATCTTGTTCTTTACTTGCTCTCTCCCTGTTACCTCATCACTGACTGCATGTGATTTAAACCCCTCAGCGGTGTCCTCGGGGCTGAGTGAGAAAAGCTTTGAGCTTTTAATTTCTTCACCATTTGTAAGTGTTTCCAAAACAACTGGAACTGTGTACCTGTCTCCACTGTACCCTTGGACAGTGTCCGCACTGTTTGAGTTAGATAATATCTCCCCAGAGTTTTCTTCCACTCTGTCTTTATTAAATTTAATAAGTTCCAGTTCTCTTGTTGCTCCGATATTTTCAAACCTGATGGGTGTTTCCCAGCTGACGTTTTTAGCCATTTCAACATGTGTATTTTTCACTCTATGAATATTTTTTGGGCTGTCTTCATGGTCTGTGTCCATAAAAGAGACTGTTGAGGTGGTGAATAGATTTGTTCCTTGTTCCTCTGTCTTTATGGTTGGTGCAGTTTGTCCTTCCTTGCCACTGCTGATCTTGTCCACCTCAAATGGGTGTTGATTGGTGGTATCATCAGTTCCGAAACTAAATATCTTGCTTTCTTTCCCATCAGTAGGTGAATTCGAGGCTCCAATTTGCAGAGTGTTAGGATCCTCTGCACTCCCAGTCTCACTGTTGTCTCCAACTTGATTCTTACTTTGTTGAACCTTATCCAAATCTTGTACATCACCTGAATTTTGAGACTCTGGTTGTGATGTTGACTCTGCACTGTTGTTTTTTAACCATTTATTATCCAATACATTTGACCTCAGCACCTGCGGATTGTGTTTGATTTCTTCTGTTTGTTCTTGTTCTGTTGCACCAGTGGGACCGGAGGATTGAGTCACTGTGCTTACCTTTGTCTTGAAGCCTCTGGTTGTGTTTGGCTGAGTTTGAAAGTTTGGCTTCCTTATATAACTTGGTCTTATTATTCCAGAGCCATTTTTCCTGGCAAAATTGCTGTTTCTGAATGGGATTGACAGCTTTGAATGTACCCGAACACTTCTGTTTGCTGACATGTTGTCCATCACATTAGGTTGTCTTAGTTTGTTGACTCTAGATGAAATCACAGTTGTTGGATGTCTATCGGGGTGTCTTAAAGGGCTTGGCATCACATGTCTTTTGTTGTCTTGACTTACTCCACGTATCTTGCTGAAGTTTTTCTTGCTGTTCTGAGACGGTCCCTCTTCAGCTGGAGTTTTGTGTGGAGTTATTGAAATTCTCCTTGTCCCCTGCCCTACTACTGGTGATTGAACCCTACTGGTCGTACTCATTGTACTATCAGTCGATTTACTCTTTGCAGTTGGGACAAGGGTGAGCTTCACCAGGTCTTTTTCCGGCAGGGTGGCTTTACTGTGGCTTGATATGTCCTTCTTCAAAGTCCCTGCACTCAGTGAGTTGACCCCAATATGCTCATTTGCCCCTTCATTGAACGTTCCTGACTGCATCTGATCTTTAAGATCTGGAGACAATGGATTAACTGTCCTTTCATTAAAAGTGCTGTCAGCCTTGTCCAAAATTGTGGAATCAATTTGTCTCTTATTAGTTTCTGTAATTTCCACCTGTCTTCCTGGGAAAGCCGAGTCTTTTCTATCCACATTGGCGCTAATCTCTTTCTCGCTACTAATAACTACCAGACTTTCACTCTGGCCCATGAGCTTTTTTTCCTCTTTGACCATATTTGGCTGTTCGCCTTGGTTCATAACCATAGAAGTTGACTTGTTTGCGGCTGTGTAACTCACATCACCTTGGTTTTCTTTCCTCAGATTTGTTGGGAGTCTTGTAATCCCAGTCTTGTTTACTTTTCTCAAATTGTCCTCTCTGATTTTCATTACTTGGCTTGCATCTTTCAAGCCATGTCCATCATCTATTCTGTGACCTGAAACCCTACTGATGTCTTGATTGTTTTGGTCATTTTTTGACATGGTCAGTGCAGTAATTGACCCAGGTTTTGTGTTTGCTATACGAGGACTTGTTTCCTTTACCCGCATAATGCCACTCCTTGCTGGGGAAAATCCATCCTCTTCTGGCTCAGTCTTGACCGTCATGTCCCCAGCTGGTGGATTGGTCTTTCCCACCAAAACTCTCCGTTCATTGAAAGTGCTGTCAGCCTTATCCAAAATTTGGAAACCAATTTGTCTGTTAATAGTTTCTGTAATTGGATTTAGATATTTTTCATTTTCCACCTGTTTTTCTGGGAAAGTCAAGTCCTCTCTATTCAAATTGGAGTTAGTCTCTTCCTCGCTACTAATAACTACCAGACTTTCACTCAGGCCCATGTGAGTTTTTTCCTCTTTAATCATGTTTGGCTGTTCAGCTTGGTTCATAACACTAGAGATTGACTTATTTGTGGCTAAGTGACTCACATCACCCTGGTTTTCTTTCCTCAGATTTGTTGGGAGTCTTGTAATCCCAGTCTTGTTTACTTTTCTAGAACTGTCCTCCATAATTTTAGTTACTTGGCTTGCATCTTTCAGGCCATGTCCGTCATCTGTTCTGGGACCAGAAACCCTACCGATGTCTTGATTGTTTTGGTCATCTGTTGATACGGTCGGTCCAGTAATTGCCCCAGGTTTTATGTTTGCTATACGAGGACTTGTTTCCTTTACCCGCATAATGCCACTCCTCACTGGAGAAAATCCAGCCTCTTCTGCCTCAGTCTTGACCGTCATGTCCCCGGATTGTAGATTGTGGATCCTCACCAAAGCAGGGTTCTTCAGTTTGTCTTCATTGTTAACCTTGACAACTCTACTGTTTATAAAGGATCCCTTGGGCCTCAGTGGTCCACCTACTCCAGGAAACTTTACAACCCTTCTGTTCCCAGCTGATGTGCTTAAATTCAGTATTTTAGTGTTAGCATCTCTTGAAATGCTGCTTAATCCATTCGGATCAGGCACATTTTGCACTCTTCTTCTCGCCATCAGGATGCCACTGATGTTCTTTGCATGTCCATCTCTGAGAATGTTTGGCTGCTGTTTCCCATGGGTTGAGGATTGTACGGCGTCCTTTTTTCTAGGAAGGGACGATTCTATTAATTCACTTTGCTTAGACTTCAGTTCCCTCTCTGTCTCCTCAGATGTAGGCGAGAGCACAAGTTTGACCTTGGATATGTCCTCAGGTGTCTCGTCAAGCAAGGGGTTAAATATTTCTACTTCTCTGCTCATCTCTGACCTCTGATCTGTGGTGTCTTGATTTGGATCAGTCCTTGGGGCAATGTTCCACTCCTGACTTTCCAAAATGGAATGATTGAGTCTCTTCACACCATCTTTGACAGTTACCTCACTTTCTGATGTGTCTCCTTGCAGTAAGGTTGAAGTTAAGATCCGAACCACTTGTTCTCCACTATGACTTTGTGTCTCCTTGATGCTGATGTTATGCCTTGGACTTTGAGATCTCCTTTCCTTTTCCTCGCCGTGTTCTTTCTGTCCACTCCTCTCAATACTATGTCTGTCCTTACATTCTTGGCAGTCCCTCCTCAGCTGGTTCACCACTTCCTTTAGGTTCTGAAGCTCCTTGGCCATTTTCTCCAGCTCCCTAAAAGGCCTGGGAAGCTGGATGGAGAGAGGCGGGAGGGTGAGTTGATAAGGGCATAATTTCTCCTCGTCCCCGCAGTGCCTCAGGGGTTTCAGCGTTACCCATGAAGCAGCGTCCTCGGAGGTCTCTGGGCAGGTGTGACACACAGAAAATGCTAACAGGCTTCCCCATATGTAAAACACAGCAAGCCACATCATGTCCTGTATGGTGAGCAGGTCTGTTCAGTGTGTCGAAGAGTGTGTTAGAGAGAAGGATCAGGAGAGACTGGGGGACCACCTCCCTTTATAGAAGTATGAGAGGGGCGATACTCTGCGATGACTCTCAACAGAGGAGTTTAACAGCCTCCTATCAGAACAGTCAGCACAGCATATACTCAATATATCAATAATATTTAACTCATTACTGTGCCTTCTTTGCTCATTAGTAATTTAATGAATATTAACAACTCTATGCATATTCACATTAAAACCTGAGATTAATTAGTCGTTTGTTGTTGATGTTGTTGTTTCCCCATTTACAATTTATAAAAATTCTTAAAGCAGGCTAGCATTTAATACTGCATAAAGCTTGCTTATAGAGAATGTATCTTTATTTTCTCTTACTGTACTGACAGTGTAAAATCTGCTCATGCAGCAAGACATGCACTTGAATCAAAGATACAGCATTAATATGCAATGTTGTTTCTCAAGTAAATTTATATTGTTTTAAGGACAAAATTCTTAAGACAAAATACTTAATGATTTTTTTTTGTATTGTTGTTGCCAGGATTCTATATAAACAGCCAATGTTGTCTGTTTTAAACATTTTGTTTTCCAGTGATGTCCATAAAACAATTACTCTTATTTTTATTTACTGTTTAAAACATTTGATTGCATATGTTCTTGCCCAATACACACACTTGATAATTGATGATAAATTGTAGAAGATAATAAATATTTTACAATTTAGATCATGGAAACAGAGCTTATGTTTTGCTGGTCAGGTTGTTTTATTATCACAATGTTAGGGGTTTAGGTTTGGGTTGTACATTTGTATTTATTTATTTATTTATTGATTGATTTTTGCAATCTAAAAATTAAGACTTTTCACAAGTTGCAATACCTGCTATTTTGTGTACGTACTGTGAAACAGCACACACATTGCTTATCCTATTTATATACATACATTTATTTATATACTGCAGTGTGTGTGTATATATATATATATATATATATATATATATACTGTATATATACACACACACACACACATTATTTTAACCTTTTTAAGTGCATCAGAACTGAGAAGCACAATGTGGTTTGTCAAAGTCATTTGTGTTGGCTGACACTAACATTTAATCAAAACCATCACACTTACGATCAAACTTTAACACAATGCATTCTCGGCATATGCCATTTCCTTTCTCACATGTGCAGATATACATATGTGCAAGAATAATGATGGCACCAGCTTCCCAACATCCTGCCAAAGAAGCAACATGCCCCACACACATAGGCATATGCACACAAGCCACAGAAGATTCAGAGATGTATTGTAACGCTAAAAGGTGACTAAAGGCCTATTAAGACAGGACAGTTTTTCCAAGGTATGTTTGTGTTTCTGCAACATACTTTGAACTAAACAAGCCTGTATTTTTCTCACAAAACCTCTAGCAATTATGAAACAAATGACTGTTTTTCAGCTAATTTAATCATCCTCTAAGAAGTCTAATCCCACCTGTACAGGAGTGCCTGTGATTGTGGCATTTATATAGTGATTATGATATTATTGTCTTATTTAAAATGTAACTGTGACACATATTCTGAGATACTGCTCTTTCCCCCATCAAGAAGATGACTAATTTACAAATAGCTCCCCAGAAGCATTACCAAGATGGCTAAGTTGCCATAGCTGACTAACTTGCCTTTAGAGGATTTGGGTAATGGGTAATGGACAGTGGACATTATCCACTTTGGTAATAACTTGTCCAAATCGGTACATGTAATGACAGACGTCCTTTCTTAACAATTGCAACTCAAATGTTGATGAGATTTTGCGACCCCACGTCAAAATGAAAACGTCATTACGAGAAATGTTGTAACAACAATATAAACAATGGAGCCATAGTAGTCCAAGTGTTAAGCAAGAGTGGAAAACGTTAAGTACAAGTGTCTTTAATATCATGAAAATCCCCTCACCAATGTTTACAATGTCAACATGTGTCCAAACACAACTGTCTTTAACGTACTGACTTCACAATTTTTTTATAGCGCTTAGCAGTGGATGTATTACGAGCCAACTCCCAGTTTTATTACCACTAATCAGAAAAGCCTTACCATGTATGGACAGGACTATTATTGTGTGGTACCCGTTATGATGTCACAGTCTGAAATCCTCTGGGATGGTTCAGCCCATCGGTGTCGCTGTCAGTGTAAACACTGAGATTTTTCCATAAACCATTTCACAGAAACATTTGACCCACCGGTTGGGTTTGAGTACCACATTAGCGACCGCTACTCTAACACATTTGCATGATGTGGTAGTGGTTATGTAATTGTGATAAAAGAACAGACAAGTGCACTCAGACTCTTTCCTAACAGTTATATAACAGTAATGAGGCAAGTTCTGTGGGAAACCCAATGCATGTGAGTTGGCTGCTTTTATCCAGATTTTCAAACTGGAGAGGGCACATCTGGAGTTGATGGTTACAGTGCATCAACAACAGATAACGTCAAGACCGCTTGTTTGCTTTACAAAAGCCTTGACTCCATTAAACCGTTGGCTAATGCTTGCACAGATTCCTTTCATTGTTGCATGCAATGAGACCGGCGACGACTTGACTTCAGGCTTTTGCTTCTCAGTGATGAGTTTCTTGGAATCAGTTTAAACAGTTTGATTGTTAATTTGTGCAGGGTTTCAACTCAATATCTGCACAAAAGTCTTAAATTACACTAATTGCAATATAATAAATATGCCAAATCAAATTTCGGGATCGGCAATGGTATCAGACGTGCAGTATGAGAGACCACAGGACAGTGTAAAAAGTTGAAAAAAAAAAAGCATAGAATTAGATTTTTTGGGCGAACTATTGCTTGAGAGGTCAGAAACTGATCTGTAGCACTTGTAATGACAGAGTAGGTGAAAATAATTTAGTGTAGCCAATTTTTTTAAGTTGCAGATTATCAAACATGACATATAGTCTGCCTTAAGTCAGCTGTGATTTAAAACATATGTACGCTGCAAAGTTACTCTGCCAAACAATGACTTTTTCACCTTGGGACACAAAGTATAGATTGTGTCATGTGTAGAGAATAGCACATACAAATTTCTAAATTCCTTTTCTATTGTATTTCTCTATTTCAGCTGAAAGGGAAAAAAAGGCCACTGCTGCTGCTGCAAAAAAAAAAACATCATCCTCAAAATAAAGCATTTAAAAACTATTTTTGTAAACCAGAATGTTTGTTAGAAAACTGAAAAATTTGCATTAGCCACGTCCACTGTGAAATTTCATTGGTCAAGAACTATTTTTGTAAACATGGACAGCTAGATTTTTGAGAGTGCTTTGTTTTTCTAGAAAAAGTTTTTTTTCCCCTGAAAAAGTTGTGGTAGCTACACCCACTGTGAAATTTCATTGGTCCAGAGCTATTTCTGTACACGTGGACAGCTAGATTTTTAAGAGTTCTTTTTTCTCCTAGAAAAATGTTTTTTTCCTTAAAAAGTTGTGGTAGCCACACTCACTGTGAAATTTCATTGGTCCAGAGCTATTTTCGTAAACGCAGACAGCTAGATATTTGAGAGTGCTTTGTTTTTCTAGAAAAAGTTTTTTTTTATCCTGAAAAAGTTGTGGTAGCCACACCCACTGAAAAATTTCATTGGTCCAGAGCTATTTTTGTAAACGTGGACAGTTAGATTTTTGAGTGTGCTTTGTTTTCTAGAAAAAAGTTTTTTTTCTAAAGTTTTTTTCCCCTGAAAAAGTTGTGGTAGCCACGCCCACTGTAAAATTTCATTGGTCCAGAGCTATTTTTGTGAATATGGACAGCTATATTTTTGAGAGTGCTTTCTTTTTCTAGAAAAAATTAGTTTTTTCCCTGAAAAAGTTGTGGTAGCCACGCCCACTGTAAAATTTCATTGGTCCAGAGCTATTTTTGTAAATATGGACAGCTATATTTTTGAGAGTGCTTTGTTTTTCTAGAAAAAAGTAGTTTTTTCCCTGAAAAAGTTGTGGTAGCCACACCCAATGTAAAATTTCATTGGCCAAGAGCTATTTTTGTAAACGTGGACAGCTAGATTTTTGAGAGCGATGTCCCAACACAAACAGTGAATGAAAACTTCAGAGAGAGAAAACACTGATAATACATATTTATATACATACACATTTATACAAATTCAGAACACCCATACCCGTGTCTTTTGTCTGATTTTATAATCTCGTTTTCATTTTCATTTTTTTGCTTTTTTTTTTTAGTGGACTATCCATTTTTTAATAGTAATTTTAATACACGAAGACAATAGGCCACAAATGCAACATAAAAAATTCACTTTGAGAGAGACAGACACAATGATATCCACATTTATAAGAGCACATAAAACCAGCAATGTGCTCTCAGAAACTGGTTATCTGGACATGATATGAAGATATTTGGGAGCCTACAATGTCTTGTCTAAGAGCTGCTAGAAAACAACTATAGTCTCATTAAGCGAGAACTGTAATTTCTTGTACGCACCCCTTGATGGACTCCTTCATGAGCAATGCAGACTCTTTTCATATATATTTTATGTCTATTCCTTGTAGCAGCTGTTAATTTGAATTAAAGGACATACAGAACCTGATTTTTTCCACTGACGAAACGTCAGGTGTGACAAATAGACATCACTATCTATAAATGTTAATGTCATGCTCTTGAAGGTGTCCTATAGGTTTTCGGTAAAGGGGAAGGGTCATCCAATGAAGTATAACCAGTGCAAGACGCTAACTTAACTCAGAATAAATCGAGGGTCTGATAGTCTTAATACTGAATGCAGTTTAAGTAGCATAACACTTTTTTTAATTGTTTAACAACAGTTTGGCATTCAGTTATGTTTATATAGCACCACCCATTGATCAGGTTAACATTCTAAATCTGTTTTTACTCAACCATGATGACATATCAAGAGAACGAAAATAAAATTGCATTCACGACTCAACTAACACTGCATATTTTCAATGCTGCACCAGTATTAAGACTACAGACTGTTACAGGCTCTTAGAAGGCTCCAGTTTTGTTCAGGTGAGTGGGGAGGCCAGAAAGACAGTGGAGGTTGTAGTGGAGCTGGAGGGTTCGATCATGGCCAGTTTGGAGGTTGTAGAGATCCAAAGCTGGGTCCAGGGATCCTAACTGCAGCTCCACACTGACTCACCATCCCAGGCTCCCACTAAAACCCAAAAAATGTATGTGAATCAAATCTATGCAGAAAACGATTTGATACCTGTAAGGTTTTAAAGGGTTACTCCACCTCAAAATGAAAATTTTGTCATTAATCACTTACCCCCATGTCGCTCCAAACCTGTAAACGCTTCATTCGTCTTTGGAACACAATTTAAGATATTTTGGATAAAAACCGGGAGGCTTGTGACTGTCCCATTGACTGCCAAGTAAATAACACTGTCAAGGCCCAGAAAAGTATGAAAGACATCGTCAAAATATTCCATCTGCCATCAGGGGTTCAATCTGAATTTTATGAAGCGATGAGAATACTTTTTGTCCTTTTTGTCACCGTAGCGCCATTTTGGAGAGTATCCACTGCACGCAAACTGTGTACACTGTTCTGTGTCAGCTGCACCACAAGGATACGCTGTTTTCGTTCAAATCAAAGCGTAAATAAACGTAGAAAACACATCCGTGTGGTGTGGCTGACACAGAACAGCGTATGCAGTTTGCGTTCAGTGGATACTCTCCAAAGGGTGCTATGGTGACACGGAGGAGATGAATTGTTGAATGAAATCGTTATTTTTTTTTCTTTCCGTACAAAAAGTATTCTTGTCGCTTCATAAAATTCAGATTGAACCACTGATGGCAGATGGACTATTTTGATGATGTCTTTCATACTTTTCTGGGTAGTGTTATTTACTTGCCAGTCAATGGGACAGTCACAAGCCTAAATTGTGTTCCGAAGATGAACGAAGCTTTTACAGGTTTGGAACGACATGGGGGTAAGTGATTAATGACAAAATTTTCATTTTGGGGTGGAGTAACCCTTTAATTCAAAACATTTGAACTTCAGTGTGAATACTTTTTAAAAGAATGACAGTTAAATAGATTTTAGGACCATCAAGTGATTAAAACAATTCTTATAATTGGCATTAATTACATATCATGATGATAAATCAATCAAATCAATTGCAAAAGATCTGCCTGATATGTATAATATCAAATAATAATATTTTAATAAATAAAATTTAAACAAAATCATAATATTACAATAATATTTCATTGAATTTCCCATTATAGATTTTGTGTGCAGATTGGGGTTGATTAAATTTACATTTTTTTTATTGCATTTTTTTATTATTTGTCCTAAATTAACACTTGCATCACTGGCATATCAGTTATATATAAAAGAAAAAAAAATAATGCTTTGGTAAAGCATAATTATGAAACAAAAAGTCCAAATTAAGTTCAGAATTATGAGATTATGAATTATAATTATGAATTGTCACAATTTTTATGCCATAATTATAACTGTTAATTCGACTTATGTCTTAATTGTTTTTGTCATAATTTTGACTTGGAACATCTCATAATTTTGACTTTTTATGTGATAATTAAAGGTGCCATAGAATGAAAACTGTATTTACCTTGGCATAATTGAATAATAAGAGTTCTGTACATGGAAATGACATACCGTGCGCCTCAAACACCATTGTTTCCTCCTTCTTATGTAAATATCGTGAATAAAAAAGATCACTGAAAAATTGGCGAATCAGAACATAACACCGACTGTGACGTAACAGTCGGGATCATTAATAGTTATGCCCCCAACATTTGCATATACCCGCCCATGTTCTAGGCCAGCCGAACCATCAGAAGTTCTGCAGGTATTGTGAAGAAACAAGCGAGGACAACAGCGAAAATGGCAGATCATGGAAATAAATGTTATGTTCCAGGCTGTGCAGGGGATGTGAAGTGCAGGGATGGGTTGGTGTCTGTATTCAGAAAGGCACGGAAAGCAAATAACGCAAGCCACTAAAGGGAAATGGTAGCTGCTTGCTAGCTGTAGCCTGTTACAGTACATAAGATTTCACTTACCACATAAACAGAGTAAGGATGATGGCGAATGATTTACAGATCCTGAGCACCACTGACAAGCAACTGATCTTGTAAAAGTACTGCCACTCCATAGTATAAACAGTTCGTGCGATCACGAATCTCGAAAGCCAAAGTGAAAGTAAAAGTCGATCGTGCATTCGAAAGCAGTTTCAGTGCCCCGCATATTAATATCGGCTCCCTGATGCCCGCATTTTATATACAGTATAATTACCCAACGATATAACTGCGCGAGAAAGTATTGAAATATATATTTTCCCAGTGTTTCCTTCCTGGTGTGTGAGCTAATGAAATGAGCCGCACTGTGAAACAGCCAATCAGAGCAGAGCTCAACATTATTATTCATGACCCTTCCAAATAAGCCAGTAACAGGCCATTTCATTCTAGGGAGAAATCCTAGGGTTGTAAATGCACATTTAAAACTGTTTCTGGAGAATTTTTGCCCTTACTTAAGCCACATACCTTCTATGTAGATATCAGAGAACAATTTAAAATATTGTATCAATGCATTCTATGGCACCTTTAAGATTGACCAAATCATGATTTTATTATGAGCTTCCATAGTTATAACTAGTTATTACATAGTTTTTTATTTGCTTATGCACACCTAGAAAACTATTTAAAAATTGTAAGTCAGATTATGCCATAATTATAAATTGATCTCAATTTCAACATTTTTGACTTAATAGTTTTTTAAGATAATTTTTTAATTTAATTTTTTTTTATATGATAGAAAAGGGTTTCCATAGTTATACGCCATAACATAAAAGTTCATGATTTGCTTATGCACATCTAGAAAACTCTAAAAGTACCATGAAAAGGTTTGACACACACAAGCATGTAAGTGTTACCTGTGAGAATGTGTGTGTTCACTGGCGGTGGGTCCTGGGTAACTGGTGTGATGAGATGTGGGCTGAGTTGATTGTGTAAGTAAAGGGGTTTGGGGTGGTTGGTGGTTGTACGGGATAATCAGGTGGCCAGTGTAGAGCTCCTGTGCACTGTAGCTTTCCGCCCAGATCTTATCTACAGAGCAGACACACTGTTACTACCCCACAACAGAAGATTATGGGAAACAGACAGTCTGTTCTCATGCATCTGCAAACTTTAGCTCACTGGGGTTGATATTGTTCACTGCAAGCACATCATTTCTACCAGCACGTTGTTTTTAAAAGACACAAGATATGTTGGCATGCAAACAAATGCTTTTCGACATGATGAGACGAGACAAGACATTACCCAAAACAGTCAAAAGTCGTTCAATTTCAATATATTATTGTGACTGTTTTTGTTTTAGTTGTTTTAAAAAGAAGGTGGTTCTGGTGCTGCAACAAGCATTGTCATGTCATCATGGGATACCAGGTTGATTTTATTTTCTCATTATGCTGTCTCTTAATGTGATTTTAGTTTATTTGTTGAAATCTTTTCTTTTTCTTATTCTGGGTCATGCTTAGCTTCCAGTGAATATTGGTTTAGTTAAATAATGATAAACAGTAATGAGTCTTCATTTATTTAGTTGACGTTTCTGTAAACTGACAGCAAACTGCCATGTGCAGTAATTTCCTCTAGCTAGACGAACTCAAATGGATATATTTAATAATGGCTGCATTTCGGGTTTGGAAGTTTTTACATTTTTTACTATCATTATATATACACTATCTATACAGGTGCTGGTCATATAATTAGAATATCATCAAAAAGTTGATTTATTTCACTAATTCCATTCAAAAAGTGAAACTTGTATAATGTATACATTCATTCCACACAGACTGATATATTTCAAGTGTTTATTTCTTTTAATTTTGATGATTATAACTGACAACTAATGAAAACCCCAAATTCAGTATCTCAGAAAATTTGAATATTACTTAAGACCAATACAAAGAGAGGATTTTTAGAAATCTTGGCCAACTGAAAAGTATGAACATGAAAAGTATGAGCATGTACAGCACTCAATATGATTGGGGCTCCTTTCCCTTTCAGATTACTGCAGCAATGCGGCGTGGCATGAGTCGATCAGTCTGTGGCACTGCTCAATTGTTATGAGAGCCCAGGTTGCTCTGATAGTGGCCCCTTCAGCTCTTCTGCATTGTTGGGTCTGGCATATCGCATCTTCCTCTTCACAATACCCCATAGATTTTCTATGGGGTTAAGTCAGCGAGTTTGCTGGCCAATTAAGAACAGGGATACCATGGTCCTTAAACCAGGTACTGGTAAGCTTTGGCTTTGTGTGCAGGTGCCAAGAATCCTGTTGGAAAATGAAATCTGCATCTCCATAAAGTTGGTCAGCAGCAGGAAGCATGAAGTGCTCTAAAACTTCCTGGTATACGGCTGTGTTGACCTTGGACCTCAGAAAACACAGTGGACCAACACCAGCAGATGACATGGCACCCCAAACCATCACTGACTGTGAAACTTTTACACTGGACCTCAACAATGGATTCTGTGCCTCTCCTCTCTTCCTCAGACTCTGGGACCCTGATTTCCGAGAAATGCAAAATTTACTTTCATCAGAGAACATAACTTTGGACCACTCAGCAGCAGTCCCAGTCCTTTTTGTCTTTAGCCCAGGCGGGGACGCTTCTGTGCTGTCTGTTGTTCCAGAGTGGCTTGACACAAGGAATGCGACAGCTGAAACCCATGTCTTGCATACGTCTGTGCGTAGTGGTTCTTGAAGCACTGACTCCAGCTGCAGTCCGCTCTTTGTGAATCTCCCCCACATTTTTGAATGGGTTTGTTTCACAATCCTCTCCAGAGTCTGCAGTTATCCCTAATTGCTTGTACACTTTTTTCTACCACATCTTTTCCTTCCCTTCGCCTCTCCTTCATATTACTTGGACACAGGCTCTGTGAACAGCCAGCCTCTTTTGCAATGACCTTTTGTGTCTTGCCACTCCTTGTCTGGGTGTCAATGGTCGTCTTTTGGACAACTGTCAAGTCAGCAGTCTTCCCCATGATTGTGTAGCCTACAGAACTAGACTGAGAGACCATTTAAAGGCCTTTGCAGAGTGGTACGAGTTAATTAGCTGATTAGAGTGTGGCACCAGAGTGTCTTCAATATTGAACCTTTTCACAATATTCTAATTTTCTGAGATACTGAATTTGGGTTTTCATTAGTTGTCAGTTATAATCATCAAAATTAAAAGAAATAAACACTTGAAATATATCAGTCTGTGTGGAATGAATGTATACATTATACAAGTTTCACTTTTTGAATGGAATTAGTGAAATAAATCAACTTTTTGATGATATTCTAATTATATGACCAGCACCTGTATACTAGTCAAAAGTCTGAGGTCATAAAGATTTTTTTTAATGTATTTGAAAGAAGTGTCAAAAATAAAGTAAAATCAGTAATATTGTGAAATATTATTCTAATTTAAATGTTTCTATTTTCTATTTGAAATTATTTTTTGTGATGCAAAGCTCAATTATCAGCATCATTACTCCAGTCTTCAGTGTCACATGATCCTTCAGAAATCATTCTAATATGCTGATTTGCTGCTCAAGAAACATTTATTATTAATATCAATGTTGTGCTGATTAATATTTTTGTGAAAACTGATTTTCTTTTCTTTCTTTTTTTTGGTGATTCTTTGATGAATAGAAAGTTCAGAAGAACAACATTTATATGAAATAGAAATATTGTTTGCAGTATATTTTACAGTACATGTACATTCAACAAAAAATGTCCCAAACATTTAAATGTTGGAGTCTATAATATTTATGATGTTTTATATTCTGAATGCTTACATTTTGTTTGTTTCCAGAGTTACATTAGATTTCAAATCACAGATTCTCAATGTGGTCTCAAACCTCAATGTGTATGCACATTGTTTATTATATTTGCTATTTAAATTCATACTGGACATTTTTATTAAAAATTCACATACAAATTTAATTTTGTATGTAATTTATATTCTGTCTATAACTAACTAACTATATTATACATGTACTGTAAGTAATGGAAAGTAAATAATGTAACTAAGTTATTGGAAAATTTTCTGATTCTGTAAATTAAATTGTTTATCAGCATGTTTAAAGGGAAACATTTTTTGAAGAGGATTTGAATCTGGTGAGAGCAAGTGTGGAGAGTGTGGGAAATACAGTCTTAATGCACCATCTGGGATTGCATTTAACCACAAAAACATACAAAGAGATAACAGGCTTCAAAAGGGGGGAAAACAAAACCAGGAGAAATGAGATTGTTGACTATTTCATAGCAGTGCATTTCTAAATGAGTTCTGTGTGTGTAGGTTTTATATCAAAACAAATGGCCTTTGAAATATGAAAAGTTCTTTGTTAATAAAACATCCCACTGGAAAGCTTGTTTGCACTGCGGTGACATAGCCAATAATCTCAAACAGGCACAGCGGGACAGGCAGGGTTTGATGTCACATGGGGAGGAACAGGGCAGCTGAGACTGGCTTTTACATGTCCATCAAAGAAATGCTCACCCTTCTAAAACAAAATGGCTGCCAGTGAGGCTATGCCCAAATGCCCTCCTCATCATCCTATGGTTAAGAGATGGCAGGGGTTTAGCCAAGTGCAGCATGGGAAAAAAGATTAGGTTAGTATGCGAATATATCCAGGTAGAAACGACCCGTAAGCACAGACGCAGGATCAGCTTTCAGGGCATCAACGCGAAAGGCTGTATTACGAGGTTTAAGAGAAACTGATCCTGGATCTGCGCTTAGGGGCAATTTCTACAGTCATGAATAATAGAAATCCATAGGGTTGAGAAGTTATGATCAATATGAAGGCAGTAAAAGGAAATGATGGCGTCTGCGTTGGAGATGAGGGCAGCTTCATTTCAATAATGACGACGCGACTGCAATGGAAATGGACGGCCGAGCGTCCGTTTCCAAATCAGTTTCTCGTATGAAAATTTTATTAACAAGTAATGAAATGAAACTGACCACACCTCCAATCTGTCTTTCTTTGGCTTGCTGTTAAGATTAAGCTCTCATGTATATGTGATAAGCAAAATACAGCAATGGTACAATTATTTCATATTCAGCCATACTGAATTTACACTAAGGAAAAAAAGCTGATGACCGTAACAATCATAAAGGAACAGGTCACCCAAAAATGAACATGCTGTCATCATTTACTGATTTACGGGTTTGGGACGTCATGAGTGAGTAAATAATGACAGGATTTTTATTTTGTGGTGCTCTGTCCCTTTAACACTTGGCCGATGTTTGTAGGACTGGATTGTGACCTGATCGGGTGATTTTGGAGGTTTGTGGTTTGTATGGTCAGGTGGCATTTTCAAGTAGCCATCGTCATAATTATCCGCCATGAGCTTCATACGGTTCTGTGTCTAGGAGAAAAGAGGAGGCACAGATGTAAGGAAAGATTTGGGGGGGGAGAAACGGATGAAAACAAAAGGTGGGGGAAGGGGGGTTAAGAAGAGATCAATTAAAAAGCACATCAATAGACCTTGGTTGCATTCAGAAACCCACCAGTCAAAACAAAGATGTATTTTGTCTAGGCCTTCTAAGTTCTCCAGCAACTCTAAATTTAAAGCAAACAAACAACTTGACCTTGAGGACAAACAGATACGCTCTGTCAGAGCCTTGTGACGCAGTCCGTACCTGCTGTTTGAGCTGCTGCACCAAACGGTCCTTTTCCCTCCGCAGCTGGGCCACTTCCTCTTGTGTCTTCTTTTTTTTGGATGAAGACAGCTCCAGCAAGGCTATGTTAGCATCCTTCTCACTTATGGCTGCCAGCAGAGCCTCCTGTCTGTTAATTACAATTGTTGAAATCAAATTATGTAACAAAATAATTTTTAATTAATTAATTAATTAATTATTATTATTATTATTACTATTAAAAGTATTTAAAATTAAACAATAAAACAAAATTAAATTACCAAAACCACAAAACATAATTTATTATTACAGATGAGAAACAAAATACCAAAAATAAATAAATAAAACAACATTAAATTTTCAAAACTATAATATCACTGGTTGAAATTATTGGAAGTCCAAGTCCAATGTCAAAAATCATTTTATTATTATTAACAGTAGTAGTAGACAGGGCCGTAGCTGGGGTTTCAGGGTTACAAATAAAAAAAAAATGAAATACGTTTTTTCAAGTTTGTAGGTGTTCAGGTACAGAAACCGAATAATCAAATGTGAAATATCATTACATAGTCTGCACTGTATAAATTAAACGTAGATTAATTCTTGTTAAAACTACAAAGCAATTCGGTCAAGAGCAGTGAGTGATATTCTCTATTTTTAATTTATTGGATTAACATTAAGGACACCGACAACAGCTAGTAAATTAGGTGCAGTCACTTTAAGAGACAATGCATCCGCTTCTTTCTCAACCGTTTATGTTCACTTAAGACATAACCGACAGTTTTTTCAAGGGTACTCGCCAAGACGGGTATTGCGACATAATTTTGTATGTATTTGTCAGTTCAAGCGCAAGAAGAGGCAAAACTCAATTCGGTGTTCACGGGCTGTGAGACGCAGCTCTCTGCGTGCATGCTGTGTGCACAGAGCACATCGCGTGGGAGAGAAATCAATTCAGTGTTTGCGCACTGAGACACGGTTCTCTGTGTGCGCACCGAACACAGTGCACGGGTACTTAATTGAGTTCTTTCGCATCTTGCACTTGAATGCTTTAAAATCTCTTAAATGTATAAATTGCCAAGGATTAAAACATGTGCAAATGATAAGCTTTCATGACGACGTGCAGCAGGGGTCCGTCAACTGTCCTGAACATCTTTTTAGGCTGGCCTCAGGCAGTCGGTTGGAATCGCCGGGGGCACCCCCCACAGCCATGGGCCCTATAATCGTCACCACTTTTCACCTCACTAGTGACGGACCTGGTAGTAGTAGTAACTGCACACTATTAAAACTAATTAAAATTAAGAACAAAAAATAAAATGAAATTACATTTTCAAACTATAATCACCCTGGTTGAACTGATTCGACTGAAGTCGAAGCTTAATGGGAAGCTTAAGGGGAAGTCGTGGCCTAATGGTTAGAGAGTCGGACTCGTAATCCAAAGGTTGCGAGTTCGAGTCTCAGGTCCAGCAGGGATTGTAGGTGGGGGGAGTGAATGTACTGTGCTCTCTCCACCCTCAATACCATGACTTAGGTGCCCTTGAGCAAGGCACCGAACCCCCCAGCATAAATGGCTGCCCACTGCTCTGGGTGTGTGTTTACAGTGTGTGTGTGTGTTCACTGCTGTGTGTGTGCACTTTGGATGGGTTAAATGCAGAGCACAAATTCTGAGTATGGGTCACCATACTTGGCCGTATGTCATGTCACTTTCACTTGTCGCTGTCACTTAATGTCAAACAGCACTTATTATTATTATTATTAATTGCACACTATTAAAACTATGAAAATTGAGAACAAAAATACAAAAAATCAATAAAACAAAATTACATTTTCACAACTATAATATCACTGGTTGAAATAATAAGTCCGAGACCAATGTCATAAAGCATTTTCTTAGTAGTAGTAGTAGTAGAAGTAGTAATTGCACACTATTAAAACTAATGCAAATTAAGAGCAAAAGTGCAAAAATAAAAACATTTTCAAAACCATAATAACCCTGGTTGAAATGATTAATAGTCCAAGCTCAATGTCAAACAGCACTTTACAGAAGTAGTGTGGAAATGCTCTTCAAAGCAAATGACCAAATTGACGATGACCAGGAGTCTTACAACACTTGACGGAGCAGGTTAAAGGATGTTTGCTTTCACAAGTACAAAACATCTCAGGGGAATACGGATTTTGTCAAAATGATTGACTGAAATAACTTGCTTATTTTCGGGTTTTCTACAGATTCCCAGGAGCAGGGCTGAAGTGTGGAGACAGAAATAGCAAACAGAACAAGCCACGTGCAGAATGAATCATCCTCTGCATTTATTATCTGCACAAATACATGGCACGAAAAAATATACCGAGTTAAAGTTTTACAGCCTATTTTTCTGTCATGATGTTTATCCCCATTTACTCTCTATTAACTGATTTATATTATTAACAACTACAGCTTGCCAAAGTGACCTCAGAATGAGCTCTCATGTGAACGATGGCTATTTAATGATTTAAATGTCATCTGGAAAAGCAATTTATTTAGATCTCATGAAGTTCATTATATAACACATAGCAAATGTGTATCCTGCACAAACGGCAGTCGAAGATGAAATACATTTTAAATCTTTACAATCTGATGTTTGTTGCTGTTCCTACATATTATATGTTGATGCATGACACCGAAGGACTAAACTGCATGTGTTCAGTTAATGAATAAATAATGAAGATTATGATTACTAACTTAATTACCAATAGGTCAAATTCCACTGTGTCAGACCACTAATTTTCAATGTAGATGGTCTAACATTTAATATATATATACACTGCAAATGAGCAACACAACAAAACAAGAAAATATGCTGTAAATAAGAGATTTATTCTGCATTGTCGGCAGCTTTATTGATTATAATGGAAGAAATCTGAGTACGGACAATCAATGAGCTCATGCTGTATGCAGACGCATGAAACTATGTAAACTAGCAGTGACGGCTTCATTCATTGTAACAGGATGGAAGCGTTCTTGTATTGTTATGTTGCCTGCTTTCTGTATATAATTAATTTAAAATCTGAATAACACTATTGTTTCTCATGCTGCTATGAAGGCCAACGTGAAGTTGGTCGTTTAGTCATTGTCTTGATTTATTAATGTATAAAACAGGATAAAATCATTTAAAATCAATTTGTTTTGGATGTGCAACCTACGTATGGAATATGGCCTGCAGCTTTCCCAAGCAGAATATGTTTTTTTTTTTTAATTTCACAAAATGTCTGCAAAAGCACTTCATCTTTTCAGTCTGCATTGATTCACAGTTTTCGGTTTCTTTGCAAGCACTGTTATAAGATGTACAAAGAAAGTTCATGACGTACTTCATCTCCAGCACCTCCTCCAGGTGTCGCCTCCTCTCAGCCCTCAGTGTGGTCAGATGAGCTTCTTTTTCAGCCAGAGACTGCTGGGTGGATGACATCTTGGCCTTCATGGACTCCAGCTCCAGCTTCACTTTCTCCATCGCTCCCAGTAGCTCTTCCATCTTTTTAAGACATAAACAGAAGGTAACTTATTCGTTACTGTTTATTCTGGGCTTCACAAAGTGACTGAATGTGTTGTCACATTTATCGCTGTTTCGGGAATTTTCGTGGGTGAAATCCAGTAATTTCAAAAGGAATCCACGTGATTAGGAATGTTGCGTGAGTGTGAAAGATTTCTCCTACGCCTATTTCGCATTATGTTCAAGGTGGGTCACGCGAATTCGCCACGTTGACCAATAAGCTGCTTGGTTTGAAAGTAACTTCTGTGTGACCTGTGCTTCATCGCTACATTACACTCTTAAAAATGAAAGTTCCAAAGGGGGGTTTTTGGCAGAGATGCCATAGAACAACTATTTTGGGTTCCCCATAGAACCCTTTTGAACAGTTCTATTTTTTTCTTGGTGTGAGAAACATTTTAGGTATCTAAAGAACCTTTTTCCACCTTTTGTACAGTGGAAAGTTTCAATGGATGTTAAAGGTTCTTCATGGAACTATAGATGCCAATAAAGAACCTTTATTTTTCAGTGCATATTGACAATGGACCTTTTTTGTGTGCCAAATTTTTGATAATGTGACTGCTCCTTAACTAACACATCATTAATTTTCTGTGTTAATGTGTTTTTTGCAACAAAAAAAAGTAAACATTGACTTGCTGCAGGTGCCAGAAACTGATTCTAAACATTTTGATAAGAATTTAGCTAATCTCTACAGGAAAATTCAGGCATAACTGGCCTCTGATGGTATTAAATGGTTTCTAGCTGGTCCAATCTGATCTAGATGTTCCACCAGCTAGTGGGGGAGAGTTCAACCTGGTTGAACATCTTGTTCAAGTTGGTTAGTCCTGGTAGACTACCTTCAGCCAACAAGAAATCGACTGCCTTGTTCCAAAACCAGCTTGACCAACTTACCCTGGTACCCTACCACTTTTATTTTTCTAGTCTTGATATTTTTAGTGGTAGTGCTTTGATTAGCATGCTAGCACAGTGGTTCTCAACTTTATTTGACTCCAAGGCCCTCCATTGTCCCCAACAATATTTGAAGACCCCATGGCTTTTCTAGTTCATTGTTATTAACTGGAAAATGATTAAGAATAAAGATACATAAGAATTTTTTACTTACAATTTACACCCAATAAAAAAATTAAAGATCATTATAAAAATGCCCATGGAGTTTTAAGATTTCATTAAAGTGCCCCTATTATGCCATTTTTGAGGTTCCTAATATTGTTTTGGGAGTCTCCTACAATAGGTTTACATGCATGCAAGGTCAAACAATGCTTTTGTTTCTCAAAATATGCATTTAATATCACCTCATTTTTCAGCGATTCTCAAACGATTCATTCGAAGCAGCTCTAAGATTCAGTGTCTCTAAACCCCTCCTTTCTGCGAGCCTACTCTGCTCTGATTTGTCAGATGGCCTAGTCTGTTGTGATTGGTCTACCGCTTACAGCACGTTGGAATAGTTCTGTATTCTGAATGCACGATAGAAAATAAATACATCTATTATATGCATCTATTATTTATCATACTTACAGTTTGAGATTCAGTGGAGCCAGCTGGTCCAAATAAACTGGGTACTGAGCCATCTTTCTAGAGCAAGCGTTTTGTGAATTCCACGTTGAATGCCGCAAAATTACAGAAGTAGTCATCAATAAAATGGCGTGTTTGGGCATGGGTCAAGTTGTTCGCGGCCAACATAGAACATAGGCAGGCATTACGCAAATGTGTTACCCCGTGACGTGTAGCCATCACAGAAGTGGGATCATTTACATTGTTCAGAGTCGATTCTTTCTTTTGGGAGACAATAACTTATTTATCATGCACTTTCGGCTTTACAACTTTGCAAATCGTTTGCATTCACATACAGCTACATTACACACTGCATGTCTTTACTAAAATTTGGCTTCATCATATATTCAGGTTTTTCAAGACTGTGGAAATCCTGGTTCTTCAAAGAAAAAAACATATGTTGATTTTTAATTGTTTTGGTTTATTTTAATGCTCGTTTTGTCTTATTTTAAATCATATTAAGTCATCTTGGAAGTTTGCTGAGGCCTCCTGATTGAGAACCAGCATGCTGTGCTTTAGCTTTCAGACAGTTTTCACAGTGAACCACTCTCTGAGAAGTTGCATCTTTAAATTCATCCCCTTAAAGCACTATCGCCACATGAACACGGAGACAGACCTCTTTGACAACTGCATCACGATTCACCGTTATTTTGAGCATCTTGTGTCAAGAACATTTTTAGAGTGGCATATCATCGTTGTTGGAGATGCATCGAATAGTTAAGCAGTCACTAGTTGATTGTGAAATAGTAAATCTTATAGTATTGACCTGTTTCTCCTGGTGGGTTCGTGCGGCCTCCTCCTGCGCCAGCACCATCTCCCTCTCGGCAGTGATTTGAACGCTCTCTCTGAGAGCCTCCTCCAGCTCCTCGATGCGCTCTGCCTTCTGCCGCAGGGACTCCTGAGGTAGATGGGGCTCAGCTCATCATACGCACACCAGCACAGTTTGACAATACTGAAATATGCATCAATCTGTCAAAACAGAGGAGCTTATGACAAAGCTGTCATAACTATCTCTCTGTACATCTCACCTGCTGTGGGCCATCATTGACATTTCTGCCCTTCCCTGACGGCTCCTTGTGTTTGCCAGAGGACTTCTTACTCTGCTCTTTCATTTGCCTGAAACAAACATGAAGCGCTTGTGAGAGGAACTCTCTGGGGTTTAATAGCAAAAGAAATAGTTGAAGAGATTTAGGGTGGAGGGGACTATTTAATAGCTGGAAAAAAGAGCTGGTTTTATAAATATCACCAAGCCTGATCACATAAATAAAAACTTCCTTGTGCAAGTCATAAAGTTAAAACAGTGATTATACAGAGGACCAAAATACATTCCCTTTCTTTCTTTTCACTTAAAACCCCATGAAATCGATTGACGAAAGCAGTTTTCCATGTGACGTAACAAAGGGCTTGTTTTTTCATTTGTGTTTTTTTTTTAATTTTTTTTTTTTATAGGCAAAAAGTTTTATTTATGTCATCCATGAATTTTTCAGACAGTGTCAGGTGGGATTAGAGGGCCAGACAATCTTATTCTAGAGAGCTCGTGATTGAACAAAATGGATGCACAAAATAGATTTTTAAAAATCTTTTTAAAATTGATCTGATATCAGATAAATGATCAGATATGTCATTTTATGGTATTATATAATTATATAATTTTTTAATATTAATATAATTTTTTTTCATTCTCATTTTCCCTATTTTCATATTTAGACAGTTTTTCCTGTCATCTAAACCTAATTTAAAGTTAATCTTTTAAAAACACTAATAATTTAATAACACTTTTAAGTTTAATCTTTAGCAAATCTCAAAATGAATAGCAATTTTTCATATTGTGCATGATATTGTTGGGATGCCTAAATTCACTTGTAGCATTTGAAATTATTTGTTTTAATTTTTAGTGTTTTGCTTTTAATTTATTTTGACAAAATAGTGTAGAATTGATCGGTTATTGGCCATAAGATCAAAATATTGGTGCATCCCCAGAAAAGTGATCTACTTGAGGATGTATCATTAATATTTTTGGACAGTTTTCCTGGAAGAGGAATACTATAAATTTTAAATGCACATCTTTAAAAAGTTATTTTTGTCTTTTTACTTTTAGGTGACTAAAACCTACAAAACTTTGATTTCATGGGGTCTTTAACAGGTTTTACTCTAGTTCATGAGGACTCCATTTATGTGTGTGTAAGTACACATGTATTTACTGACCTGGAAGCCACACTAGGTACACATTTCCAGGTGAAAAAGTGAAAAAGAGGGAGACAAAAAGCAGAAGTTCAAAGGCCACTCAGTGTGAAAAAATACACTTGATCAGTGCTTAAAAGCAAAACTCAAAGGGAGGGGAAAGAAGCCCAGTCAAAACATCAAACTCGTCAAACGCAGACACTGAAAACGTTTTGACGGAGATGCTTAAACACGGCAGCAAAAATGGATAAAGACGTAACACGTTTCTACTGCTTGACCAATGCGACAAAGAATCACGTTTTTTTTTTTTTTTTAAAGAGGGGACACCAAGTCAAGCTGATCAGGGAAACAGACTGACCTCTCCAGCTCACTGATTTTTCTGTCCTTGTCGTTCTTCTCGTTCTCCATCTGACGCAAGATGTCCAGTAGACGATCAACTTCAGCCTGGGCTTTGGCAGAGTCTTCTCGGTGTCTGGCCACATCAGCTTCAAGTGAAGAAATCCTTTCAGATATCTCTGAGTTGGCCTGTGCATTGGCTGCGGCACTCTGGGCCTAATAGATCACCATGATGTAAACACACCCACAAACATACACAAACTCAAGTATATACAGCCATGCTTATGCTCCCATTTGTAGTTTAAAATAGCTATGTCACAGTTTGCATACTTATACTCTGCACTGGGTTCCCTCATTTTTTGACCAGTGAATTTCCACATCCTTTGCAGTTTTTAGAAATCATGGTAGATTGCTTGTTGTAATTCTGTTTTTTGAATAAATACGCTCTCGCTCACCTTCTTCAGCTGGTTCTCCAGTTTAGTGCATTCCTCCCTCCTCTGCTCAAGGGCAATCTCTAGGCTTTTCAGTTTGGAGTCTTTCTTCAGGCCAGATGAGGCCAGTGACGACGCATGCTCTTTGAGGTCCAGCAGAGAAGTCTGAAAGCAAACTTAGCTTTGAGATCCCAGGTATAGAGGCATCAAACCCTTGTAGTACACATGTACCTTTAGAAGCTCACAGCTTGATGATTTATCTGTTTTGACAGGCACTCAACCAACCTGTCACATAGGATATCTGCTTAAAAGCATGTTTCGAGATTGACTAACTTATGTGAATAATTACTCCAAAGTATTTTTACACATATTAGAGACATCAAGACCTTATTTTCATAATAAATGTCAAAGAATTTTCTTAATCAGTCATTTTTCTTGTGTTCCAGTTAAAAAATCTAAATATCCTTAAAAGGGTTAACTATTAACTATTACATTTTTGTCAACTGAAGTATTGAAATATAAATGTTAGATTAAAAACTAAACGGAAATTAGAATTGTTACCTTGGCAGCTATCAGAAATAAGTTGAAGTTGAAGGACTATAATTACTAATGGAAATACAGAAAAACTAAAACAGAACAAAAACTAAAATAAAATAAACTACATAAATAGTAATATTTCAAATAATACAAATAAAATTGACAAACGCACATAACAAAACTACAAAAAATTAAACTGAAATTAAAATGAAAACTGAAAATATAAAAATGCCCCAAGAAGCCGTGGTTTACAGTGAATTTATAACAGCTAATGGGCGCTGTTAGGCACGACACGAAGCTGGGAACCCACTTTGTTGCAACCACAACCATTTCTGAGGAACTACATTGTTTGGCGGAAGAGTAATGTTTTTTATTGTTACAATTACATTTTATTTGCTTTGTTTTATTTTGTGAAACCTTGCTACGTATATGGAATAACCATTTTATAAAAGCAATGAGTCACGTGAAGCCATGGTTTACAGTGAATTTAGAACAGCTAAGCTGTTTTATAACAGCTTCTTAGGGCTTATTGCTTTAATAAATTTAATAAAAACTATAAATAATTTTGAAATAATACTCCAACGCTGATTAACTTGAAATGCAAAATTGTGTTAAGACTTAGTTCAGATATCTTGAAAATATCAGATTTTTTACATGTTTAATATTAAATATTTTAGGATTTATTTGAGAGCGAAATTTCATGAGAACTTGTTTTCAGAGAATACATCTTGAATTGAGTTTATTTATCTCAACCTCACTGGCCAATAATATTTTCTTATTTTAAGCATAAACCTTACTATATTTTGTTAGATTTCTTCTCAAATCCATTTGCCAATGGGGTATGAAAAATAAACCTAATTCAAGATATGTTCTCTGTAAAGTATTAATACAGAAAATTTAGATACAAATTAATATTATTACTGAACAAAAAAACAAAAATACAATGTTTTTGCACAGTTCATAGCTGCATGTTGTTCTACAGCTGAAAATGTTTTCATAATCTTGTTATGTGTTTTTAATGGTGTTTCCAGTCTTCTTTCAGGACTTTGGTGATCTCTAACCTCTCGGTCTGACAGGTCTCCCTGCAGCATGCTGACTTTCTCCTTTAACTCCTTCAGCTCTTTTTTACTGTTGTCCAGCTCCTCTGCCTTCTCTCGCTCCTCGCGGTCACGTTGCTCCTTCAGGCGCTCAATAATACGTTCCTGTTTAGAAGTGGACACATTAACACGGTGCCAAAAAGAAAGCATATACAAGGAGCAGGAAATGTTTATAGCTAAGCACAGATGTTTCGACTCCAGTCTACGACTATGCTGATGCCATTTGGACGTGCACCAGTGATTTGTCCTGTAGTCTGGTGGTGTGTTATAGCGTCCTCTAGAGGTGATCCTCACCTTCTCAGCCAGTGAGTCCTCCAGTGTAGTGAGGGCCGTGTCTGTATTAGACGTGTCTGTCTGTAGGGACTTCACCCTCTCTCTAAGGCTGCTCATCTGCTTCTCTTTATCCCTCAGCTGCTCCTGCAGGTTTTCAATCTGAGACACAGGAGTTGATATAAGATAAGATTAAAGATAATGATATAAGATCTTTGTATTGTTGAAATCCAGTCCTCACTTTTTTCTGAAGTACGTTGACTTTACGCTCTTTGACCTCCAGCATGTCCTTCAGATCATGGATTTCTCCGTTGAGTGTGCTCTTTTCTTCAGACATTTCCTGGATTTGCTTACTCTTTTTGTTTAACAT
>JAFVLL020035253.1:0-33691 GCA_021397915.2 Tor tambroides
CATTTTATACAAAAATGTATTTTTTATGTTTGCCAAGCTTTAATCTCAGTACCAGAGTATAGAGATGTATGTTTGTTAGTATGTTAGAAGATAAAAATGCTCTTTATATTTTTGCTTGGGTATGAAGGTAGTGTAATCTATTTTAGTAATCAAATTCATCCTCTATGAAAATAAGGACATGTCTAATCTAAAAATTCTAGTTTGAAGTGATTAAAACAGTTCAAACAGTTTCTGGGTTATAATGCGTTTAATACGTCAACTGAAGCTCTAATTGTGAGAGTTAAGTTCATAATATACATTCATTAATGGATATGACTTTTTCCATATTTAGAGACAAAGGGCCAGATTTACTAAACAGGGCAAATTAGCGTCAGAGCGCTATTCCATAAAAGCACTGATGGGAGAGGAAAATTCTGTGTGTGATTTACTAACAATGCACACATTAAATAACACAGACGCAGCCAGATCATTTCCATAATGATCAGCACAATCTACCAAGAGCAGCGCAAATTAGCGCTTTAAGACATGTTTTTGGGCGTTAAATAATGGTGCAAATACCAGTAATTTGACGAGCGCAAACATTAGTAAATTGTGTTGCGTGATTCATTTTAATTCTCTCCTCTCATAAATTTTGCGTCTGAAGGGAAATGCCTACAAATGCATATTCAGTAAGGTCAGGCGCAAAAATAACTGTTCACGCCTTTTCAGCGCTAATTCTTTACTGCACGTTTTTAGTAAATCCTGACAGTACTGTTTTAATGCCAAAGGACGGTTTGCGCTGGCGCAAGCTGTTAGTAAATCTGGCCCAAAACATCCAACACAATACAAACCTGTTGTTGCCTCTGAAAACGAGGAGGAAGTGATTTTTGATACTTGGAAAAGCCCTGCCCAGATGGACCACTTCCCTGTCGTCCTGTTCCACCAACATTTTCAACCACCTTCACCATGTCATCTCCACCTCTAGTGCGGATATGCACCACAGGTTCCTCCTTGACATCTCCAGGCACTGGGACATCCAGAGTTTGTGAATGCTGGGTGGCTTGAGGCTGCAGAGCCTGCTGAGGCTCTGAATGAAGAGGAAATCATACAATCTTACATATTACATTTAAAATGATTCAAAACAAACACTGAAATCTCATCGTCATCTTCTACAACAACAGACCGATAAAGAAATAGATTGCCCATTCAAACAAAAACACTAGACATGCTTAACTGTAACTATTTATGGAAAACTAACCAGTGTTGGAGTCATGGCTGCTGTTGCTGCCAGCCCGCTGTCTGTTATTAATATCCAACCCTAGTGTTGCACCGCTTCCCTGAGCAGATGATAGAGGAGACTCTTCAGTGTCCACACAGGGTGATGGTGGCTGACTGACATTAGGAGATGAAGCAGGTGCAGACAAGGAAGGACTAGGACTGTTGGTCGGAGCATCACTGGGGGTGCTGGGTTTCATCGTCTGTTGCTGCTGCTGCTTTTCATCAAGTCTTTTCAGCTTCTCTGCACAGGCAGCACGCCGCTCCTCCTGCATCCTCCGCTCCTCCTCCTCACGCCGCCGACGGGCACGCTCTACCGCAGCAGAGATCTCAGTTGATGACTGCTTCCTCCGCTGCCGCCATGTCTCATCCTCATCCTCACCCTGTTGCTGGGGATGCAGGGTGTTGGTGGGAGGAGGAGTCGGCCCTCCAGGCACTGCCCCTGCCTGCTGCTGTACCTGAGCACCGCTGGGCTTCTGGGGGGCTAGGATGGGGCCTGAGATTGGCGACTGGTTCGAAGGCCGGTCCTGTTGACAGAAGGCGGTTTATTAACTAAAGTTCACCAATACTACCACCATCTCCATTATCACCAACATGCTTTTGCTAGTGCTTCATGTCGTATCCGTCCTATTTCTTGGACTCTATCCCCATGTACCTGGCGGTAGTAGGAGTAGGGCGCTTGTCCAAGAAGTGGACCTGGTGGGGGGGAGGGCTGCTCCCTTGGGCCACCTAGTCCAGGCCTACACCCCTGCATAGGGGTACATGTATCAATCAGCGAGTCATCCAGGAAACACCACAAGCATGTTCCTGTCCTCACAGTGACTGCACATTATTTGGCAAAGGCCAGTGGTACCAAGGGCTTGCACCTGGATGGGGAGATGAGATGCATACCTGATAAGATCCTGCGTTTGCTTGACTGCTCCAGCTGCTTCCACCCTCCTCGGCCCAGCCTGGCTTGCTGGAGGGGGACGCGGAGCCATCTTCAGCAGAGGACGGAGGGGTGCGGCGGGAATCCCCTCCACTGTCGGATGCCCGGGAACGTGAAACAAGTGCAGGTCCATCTTGGGATCTCTGCTGCTCTCTTGACTCCCTGTTACAACAGGAAAAAAAAACAAAGCATGCAAAAAGAACTTCAGTGTGCAAAGAGTTAAATGAATCAACCAATGTAAAAACATTTTGGAAATGCTTACCGGGTTCCATTTTTGTTTTCAGCCCGTTCCTCTTCTCCATCATCCTCTCCTTCATCATCGCTGAACTTCAACTTTGCGGAGTAGTCAATTTCCTCCTGTGCTCCTGGAAACAAAGCATAATCACCAAGAAAATGTTACTACACTGTCGTTATATGTTGTACCTCTACACCAATATTGAAAGAACAATAAAAATTCTGGATTAAATTTTTTTTGCTCATAAACATTTGGCCCCTGTCATTTGTTAAACAACCACAAAATAGGCAAGTTACCCAATTAGGTCTGAAACGATTATCGTCAAGACTGTAATTCAGCCCTCCTGGATGCAATTCAAGAGAAGACGACACAGCGCCTGCAGCCGAACCTGAAGCTGCTGAGCATTTGGATGAATTTGGATGAATATGTAAAGATATGCTGCATGCTTTCCTCTCAATAACGAAATAAACAACAAAAACTGACAGCGGTGAGAAAGCAGCAGTTAAAAACGCAAATGATTACAGCGATGTGGATGTTTGCACGAGCAGTTTGGTACTCCAGTGAAGTCCAGTCACATCACGTTTATTTATATAGTGCTTTATGCAATAGATAGCCTTAAATTAAACAGCTTTACAGTATTAAACATGAAAAATGTCACTTTCAGTTAGAATTACAATTTGATTTTCTGTTATAAAGCAACTCTCCAGTGTGGAGCTAGCTAATGATAAAATCTTTTTATTAGTGTGGGGAAAAAAATTTTCATTAAAGTGATAGTTTGGTTCGGTTAAATGGTGAATAAGAGAGTTTCTCTGTGTCATCTCATTTTGTGTACCAAATATATTTGTTTATATAAATTAATTGTATATTAACTGTAATTACATAATATGATTTTCAAAAGCTGATGTGATTACCTTTATTTATTTGTTGCAATATGTATAACTCAATATTTTACCTAACTGCAAAAGCTGAATAATCAAATCAAAGTCTACAGATTAATCAGTGAAATAATCGGCGATTAGTCAATTAATCATTTTAATAATCATTAGATTAATCAATTATCAAAATAATCGTTTGTTGCAGCCCTATACCCAATTATTCCGTACTAATGTGCCAGAGTAATTGAAAGCAATCCTCTTACCAGCCCAGCCCTCATCTCCATCATGGTCCAGCTCATCCAGCTCCTTCAGGTCATCCTGTTTGAGGATGGATGGTCGTTTCACCACTTCACCCCGGGGGCCTCCAGGGGGCCGCCCATCTGGCCCTACTCCACCCTGGGAACGAGAAAACCTGGCAAGAAATAGTCGGAAGAAAGTTAGAAAAGCCAACTGGATGACTGTGGAAATAAATATTAGTAGATAAATTTCTGCTCAATATCAACATAAATATTCTTACTTTGGGGCCTCATTTGGGGGTGGGTACCTGTAAGGTCCCTGTGGACCATAAGGTGGTGGGAAGGGCAGGTATGGTGGATACATCTAGAGAAAAACATCCATAAAACAACAGAAAGGCTATGAATGCACTGAACAAATCAATCACAGTTTTAGACATTCTCTATAGATGGGCCAAAATGAAAGTTACAAAACTTACGAAGGGAGGCATGATGCCTCTGTAAGCCTGGAACTGCGGGCCAATAGGTGGCTGGGGGAGGGGAAGCGCGGGGTTGCCGGTTGGGGAAGTTCTAGGCGGCCCATGAGAAGATGCATTCTGCTGTGGGATGGGAGGGGCCCCAGCAGCACCCTCCATCACCATGGCTCCCCCAGCATCGCCCTCCGCAACTGCCTCCCCAGCCAGGGTGGGTGCCAATGCCCGGCCCCCACCATCCCGCCAGCTTGTTACGTCTGGAGCAGAAAGCAACAGATTATTAATCTAGGAACTGCTGAGCACATGTGAACCAGTACGAATCAGAAGCACTAGAAGATAACAGATATAATATGAATACCACATGCTCCAAGACACAAATCACCACAACAGTTATCAAAAGAAGAGAAGGGCTATCATGCTTACTTTGGGGGCGGAGGCTTGGTCCTGGCCCATACCACTGATCTGCAGTGGCCTGTTCTTTGCCAACTCTGTCCTGGTCTCCAGCCGCCTGCAGGGTGGGAAATTCCTCGCGAGAGAATGGCGACGGTTGGTTTGATACCTTTCCACCTGTGAAAAAAAGCAAAGGGAATTGAATATCTTTGATGTACAAAGAAGTTCCTTGATTACAAACATCACTTCCCTTGTCCAAACATAACACGATGAAAAAAAGATTAACAGCAATAGTTTTACAGCGAGTGCCCACTGACATTTTGGACTTAAACAACCATAACTTTAAAAAGGATTACTCAACCAATGCTTGATATTAAGTTTATCACCCTAATTTAAAAGAACAGTTCACCCAAAAATGAAAATTCTGTCATTAATTACTCACCCTCATGTTGTTCCAAACCTGTAAGACCTTTGTTCATCGGAGCACAAATTAAAGCGGTCTTTGATTATGATTTCACTTTTTTAACTATAGTTAGTGTGTAATGTTTCTGTTTGAGCATAAACAACATCTGCAAGGTTATGACGCTCAAAGTTCAATGCAAAGGGAAAAACTGTCTTTTACAGAATTCGCTTTTTAAGGCCTACAACAAACGGCTGGTAGGGACTACAAGCTTTTTCCTGGGTTTGTGACATCACAAACCCTAAAATTTACATAAACCCTGCCCCCAGGAACACACAACAGGGGAGTGAGGCCATGTTGGAGCACATGCAACTACTCGTCATGGTAAGGGGCATGACATTTCCGGACAATGTGCACTAGGCGGTTAGCAAATCACAACACACTGGGCCAGCTAACCAAACTGAGCCCATTGCGTATTTCTGAAGGAGGAGCTTCATAGAACCTGGAACTCAACAGACCGTTTTTAGGAGAGCAGAAACAGCGGTGTAAAATAAAGGTAAAATATGTGAAAAATAATGTGATTTTTTTAAAACGAAGTGTGAACACATTACAGTGCACTCCATAAACACAATAAATCCTTCGATAATAGCTGATTGACCAACCCTTTAAGATATTTTTGATGAAATAGTCGAATAAAGTCGTTTTTTTTTATTTCTTTGCACACAAAAAGTATTCTTGTAGCTTCATAAAATTAGGTTTGAACCACTGATGTCACATTGGCTATTTTAACAATGTTCTTACTACATTTCTTGGTTTTGAATGTGGTAGTTCCATTGCTGTCTAAGCAGGGTCAGAATGCTCTCAGATTTCATCAAAAATATCTTAAACTGTGTTACGAAGATGAACAAAGGTCTTACGGTTTGGAACAACATGAGGGTGAGTAATTAATGACAGAATTTACATTTTTGTGTGAACTCTCTGTTTAAATACTCACTGGTTTTACGATGTACTGCTGATTAAAAAAAAAAAGTTATATAATTAAATGCTAAAAATAATATGAACAAATTACATCATATATAAAGGCAACTCGTTTTACTATTTTGAAACTGTAGCCTGCCAATCTCATAATGTCTTAGTTTCAAACACTGTACACATAGTGAGTTGTCATCTGTATGCATGTTCTTGGTACTGTATCTTACCATCTCCTTGTACTCCATGTGTAACACTGGCCGGAGCCCAGGACCTTGGCCCTGCGGCCAGAGCTTGAGTTGGGGCCTAAGATACATACAGAGTTGTCAAGAACCAAACAACTTGCCAGAGTAACAAAAAAAATTAGTAATAAATAAATAAATGTAAATTTAAGCCAAAAATCCTGAGTTCATTGACTTTAAAGGTGCCATAGAATGCACTGATACAATATTTTAAATTGTTCTCCGATATCTACAAAGAAGGTATGTGGCCTAGGTAAGGGCAAAAATCCTCCAGAAACGGTTTTATATGACCATTTACAACCCTAGGATTTGTCCCTAGAATGAAATGGTCTGTTATTATCTTATTTGGAAGGGTCATGAATAATAATGTTGAGCTCTGCTCTGATTGGCTGTTTCACAGTGCAGCTCATTTCAGTAGCTCACACAGCAGGAAGGAAACACAGAGAGGAAAATATATATTTCAATACTTTCTCTCGCAGTTATATCGTTGGGTAATTATACTGTATATAAATTGCGGCCACCAGGGAGCTGCTTTGAATGCACGATCGTGTTTTACTTTCACTTTCGAGATTTGCGATCGCTCGTGCTCTGTGTAAACTACAGCGGTAGTACGTACTTACCACACATTTTGCAAGATCAGATGCTTGTCAGTGGTGCTCAAGATCTGTAAATCATTCGCCATCATCCTCAGTCATCTCTCCTTACTCTGTTTATGTGGTAAGTGAATTGCATTGTAAATGTAACAGGCTATCACAAAGAAGACGCTAACCATGTCCTCTTAGTGGCTGGCTATTTTATTAGAATCATATATTTGTTTTCCGTGCCTTTCTGAATACAGACACCAACCCATCCCTGCACTTCTACATCCCCACAGCCTGAACATAACATTTATTTCCATGACCTGCTATTTTCAGCGTTGTCCTCGCTTGTTTCTTCACAACACCTGCAGAACTTCTGATGATTCGGGGCTGTGCAGGTCCAGCTGGCCCAGAACATGAAGGGTATATCCCAAATATTTAAAGGTAATTGTTTAGTGATCCCGACTCTTACGTCACAGCGGTGTTATGTTTGGATTCGCCTATTTTCTCAGTGGTCTTTTCACACATATCATATGAGGAAACATTGGTGTTTGAGGCTCACGGTATGTCATTTCCATGTACAGAACTCTTATTATTCAACTATGCCAAGGTAAATACAGTTTTCCATTCTATGGCACCTTTAAATATGTTCACTGTATGTGTCTTGTCATACAACAACTACAGCTGTAAAATGCGTGTTCCGTTAGCTCAGACTTGTTGAAAAACATGCATAATGTTGTAGATTATTCATGTTTGTGTGATGGCACCTCTTGAGCTGGGGGTGTTCTCGGCACGCTCGGCGCAGACGTCTGTGAGACCACAGGCTGCTGCGACTCCGGCTGCGCTGCTGACAATACATCGGTACTACAGGGAAAAAATCAAAACAAAAACAACAGACATTAGATGGCAGGCATGGACATGTATCCAATCAGACTGTATTTACAGACAGCAGAGGTTGAAAGGTCTCCAAAGATAATTACGCCTTTGCTTGAGTTTTCTACAGTCCAATCAAAACCAGATTTGATGTGATTATTCTCTACAAACAAACTGATTTAAGAATCTGGGTGGTCCATAGTGAAAACGATGCACCATTAGAGCACATTGACAGTTAATTGAGCGCTTTTTCACAGTGCAGACTGTTACACTGATGGCGATGGAGCTGGTAGGGGTTTTATATTTATTATGTATTAAATTACATAAAGAATAATGATATAATGTAGCTCCTTCAGAATGGTGAACATGCCTCACCTCTTTGGGTCTGCTTGTTCCTGCTTGCTTGCCCATCCTGTGCCGTCTTTGGGAACGAGCGAGACGTTGGGGTCGTTGCCTTTGTTCTCCGCCTTCAAACTAGGCAAGTTGGCTGGGGGGGGCATGCGCCGTGCAGAGGCAACTTTACCAAGAGACTGTAAGCCATGACGAGGGGCAACTGAAAGTAGAAGAACGACAGGAGGAGTAAATAAGCAAGTGCAGAAGCTCAACACCATCTTGAGGGACGCAGCCTGAGACTAAGCAGGAGAGACCGAGGCACGTGCAAGACCATCAAACTCCTTCATCCATTATGGCTTAGGAATGCTTGGCTGGCTGGTGAAAGGAGCAAAACTATCTTATGTGGATTTGTTTCAAGTGGTTGACTCTAAATTGTCTTGAGGTCAAAAATCCCACTTTAACACTCTCACGACAGACTTGGCCCATGCAAAATAGGTTGAGCATTGCACAGAGCAGTCATTGGCGGTTTCAGAAGCTGAAAAACACATCTGTCCTGACTCTCAATCCCCTATTTGTTCCCTGGAGCCAAGCAGACTGGAGTGCTGGGAGAATTGTATTTTGGAAAACAGGGACAGCTACTTAGAGTTGGTAGTTCAGCTACTGAATAAAACATAAGCAGGAAAAACGATGATCACAAGAAGAACTCTGTCTTAGGTCAAACCTCAAAAGTTCAGCGAGCTGCCCTGGACAATGCTGACACAACTAGAAACTGCTTAAATAACAATAGGGTGGAGCCAGAGTGGGATTTAAGAAACTTAGAAGTCAATGAACATGAAGCTGCTTTGTTTCAGAAAGGCCAGACAGATTATGTTCTTAGACGGCACACTGTAAAGAACTGCACTGTCTTAACATGCAACAGCTGTATTACACAGTTGTGGCAAAGACAGATGAGCTCCATCAGTCATATCGGCACAGCAGCCATCACCTCCTGCTAAAACATGAAGCATCTTGCATTGGAAACCCAGGGCCCTATGATGACTTCCGAGATGCAGAAAACACGGATGGAATCGCAGAATCCACTCATAAAAATGGAATCTACAGTATAACACAGAATGTGACTGAATTTCGCACATTTTGGTTGAGGGAATCAAAAGTAGGGCTGTACACTTCATTCAATTGCGAAATGGACTAGTGTCTGTAAATATTTAAGTGCAAAAAGACTATGTCTCTGTGTGAATGCAGTTTCATCTACTACACACACTCAAGCATGCGTGACGCTCGTGGTGTTTTCTGTCATCGCACCGTTTGAGGACATGAACTTCATCTCCAGAGCTGCTCTGAGAGTTCACTTAAGCATTTCACCATTTAATCTGACAAAACTATCTTCATATCATATGCACAGAAGAAACTCAAAGGTCTGCACAACAACTCATCAAAATAAAAGTTGAGTTTAACTTGAAGAAATTGTGACAGAACTATTAACAGTAGAATGCACTTCTCAAAATTATTTATTTATTTTTTAAAGGAATATCTCAATTTTTATTTCATGTTTTAACAGTAAACCTCTGTTGTGCAGCACTTTGATAAGAATAAGTAAATTATTGTTTCATGGCTTTACTTGATAATAAATTTGTATTAAATCATATATTCAGAAAAATTAAAGCAGAAAACAAAGAATGAATATTTTATTACTGTAAATATGTTAAAACATTTTTAAACTATTATTTTTTTTATCAATTAATTTAACTTGATAAGCTTTTTTTGATTATTAAAATGCAATGAAACCAATCAAATGGAATCCAGAAAACCGAAACATAAAACAGAGAATTTGGGAAAATAAAACAGATTTCATGTGGCACAAACAAAAACTTAGTTTTTGTTAAACTTTTAATAAATTGTTGTTAAATTGTATACATGTCATGATTTCAATTAATTAGACATGGTTTTTGATTAGTATAACAAATTAATTTAACCTTTAAGCAGGGAAAAAAAAACAGAAAATGGGAAAAAAATACAAATAAAAATGATTTCATAGGGCCCCAGACACCAATGGCAAAATTCAGATACAATCAACATGAAACTGTATTTCCAACTCATTTATGTTCAGAATTGTGAACATTAACAAATGTGCATTAGAAAATTTAACGGGCAATTTTGATATCGTGTTGACCCCAAACCCTCCATATATGAACAGATAAGGACTAATTACTTTAAACATAAGCTTACAGTCCATGCAAACTCACCAACAGGCTTCTGTGCTTCAAGGCTCTTTCCTTTGTAGGTATCAAACAGGTTGAGAGACGCATACTTGGTTTTGCCATCCTTCCCCTTTGCCGTTTGCCCAGAGCGCTCTGACATTGCGCTGTACGCTCATTGAGTATGGTGAGTCCTGAGACTGACACAGAAAAAGAGAAAGAGAGAGTGAAAAGGGAGAACGCGATTCTGAGTCGAAGGGTGTTCCCTTTCAAGCATTCCCATGTTTTCAGGATCAAAATGAATGTTGAACTGAACAGCCAAGTGTAGGCATGCAAGGGGAGGGTGTTTGGTATCGTTTATGTTTTACAGTAACAGGCAACATTAGTTTATTAGAAGGTCTTTCTGCAGTTATATCATCTGCTGCTTTAAAGTCATCAGCTGGAAAAAATAAAAATTCTAAAAGCATTTCTAATGATATTGTGCCATTTTCCTTATGGCTGTGGTGTGGACTTCACTATTCTCATGGAATTGGAATGATTATTAAAATTTTATAGTTACCATCCTTGATGTGAACAGGCATTAAGTGTGAAATTAGGTCAAATACTTTATTTCTAATCAACCAAATTCACACTCATGGGCCGTTCTCAGAGAATGCGTCTAAAAACGCAAGATGCAGCACTCATTCACTAGAATGAAAAAACGCGTTCTGTGTGAATGGCCCATGCAAGCACTAAACAGCACTGTGAGATCCAGTGAGAAGTGCTTGAATTCAGCGAAGAACACAAATGACTTGTTGATTTAAATTAGTTTAAACCAGATGAAAGAGAGCTCGCAAACAGGAGAAACACTGTGTGCAACGAGACAGCCAGAAGACTTTTCAATCTACAAATCGCCATCATTTACCATGGATTTACTGTAGTAACACTAACTGCACCATGGTATTGTGGCAGAAATGTGGGATATTCATATATGGGATATTACATGATATTCATATCATATAATTTTATTATATTATTTATGTAGATGTGTATTAAATGTATTAAAGGAGTAATGGAATATAATTACAGTATTTTTCGTGATTACGCTATTGACCATATTCTCCAGAGAAACAAGCACTTCACCATCTTCAGAATATTGTCTTTGAACGTCCATTTGTGTGGTAGCTCTGTATATTACTATGGAATTGCTGTCTAAGAGTAATTTAGCTGGTAAAGTGGATTTATGTATTGTAAAGTTAACGAAAGTTATCGTTAGCATTGTAATGTTTAAAGCAAATGTCTTAAATGTTAGTAGACCAGGAATATTTTAAAATGAGCTGTTCATTCATAAATCCATGAGATCACTGTTGAAATACAACCGGAAGACAGAAGACAACAAACACAGCGCTAAAAAGGGGCGGGGCTACATAAGGTCAATAGCGTTTGTGCATTTATACTAAATGTATTTAGACTACTGTTCTTCATACAAATATCTAGAAACCATATAGTTACATTTTTACCATGGTACTGAGGTGCTATATGTGTGGTCTTAACTGTGGTTATCATGATGTATGCTACTATGAAGGACCAATGGTTAATTTAAATAAAACTCAAACAGTCAAAATAATTACATTTCACCAGGCTGTTAGAATTTTTACAGATGTTACTGTTTTTGATAATGAACATAAATTTACATCGGCATCCTAACTCAAGCTAAAGCTATTGTCAACTCAAGATACTGTCAAATGTGCATTTCTAAGACACAAAAAAGCAATATTACTAATATTGCAGCCTGCACTGCAAACTGTGCTGAAGATACGCAAAGTCAGGCAACACAAACCTGTTTCATGATTTGAAACAATAACACTCATTAGAACAGAAACTAAGTAATCATGTTTTCTATTATTTGGTTAAGGAAAAATAACTGGAAAGTTTAAAGAATTCAAAAACGTGACGTGTTTGTCATGCTCAGACCATAAAGAGTAGTTTAAAAACACAATTAAAGGTCTGGTTTCTACTTTCACTTATGAGCAAAAATCTGCCTTTAAATTTGAAAGAAACAAAGATTAGAAATTTATCATGATATTATCAATATTAACTAACAAGAAAAATTATATCGTGATAATTTTGTTTGGCCATATCGCCCAGCCCTAATGAAAATTGTGCAAACTAACTATATTCAATGCAGATAAAAGAGAAACAAGCATATAAAAGTATGTGATAAAATCAATTTTAGACATCACCAGGTCTCTGCTGATTCCCATTACATTTAATGTTTATTGCATTCCCCTGTAAACACAATTTTAAGGGATTATCCTGAGGGATCAAAGTTTTTCAGTTATTAACATGAGCTTAACTCATACTGAACCCAGCGTATTCCTTAAATAAGCCTTCATTTGGCATACTGAGGAAAAGAATCTAGTCTATTAATTGCCATTATTCTTTTCTCAAAGCATAAAACATTTTATTAATGTCATGGCATTGTCGCAAAGGCGCAGTAATTACACCGACGAAATTGAGTTAAGAAAACTGATCTCTTTTATACAGTGCAGAAACTGATATCAAATCAATAAATACTTTGAAACCATGACTTTTACTGGTGATTTACTGCATTCTGTATATCACTGCACAAGTTTGTTTACATAGGCCCTCCTAGGTATCATGATCAGCCATCTCAACTCAACCAAGATACTGGGGTGTCCCGAATTATCAGTTCAACAGACCTCACAGCACATGACCCATGTTTACGCCAGACCAGACAGAAATATGCACAAACGCTTCAGACAAGCAGCAAGTCCATTCTAATAGTACCCAAAACCAATGTTCTCCACTAAACTGTTTCTTTCTGTACAGTAAGCCATCAGATAACTGCTCATTGATTCATAAAGTCAGACTTATCAACAAAAACCATTAATGACTTTAGCACATATTTTTTAAAGGCCAGAAAAAAAGCAGTTGCGACTGATGTTACCATGGTAATGCATTATAAATGTTGCTCCTCTGTTTCTGCCTTGTGAGGGGTGGCATCCATAGCAACACCAGTGCTGTCTTACTGCTAGCCAGTAACGGCCACTCAACTCACATGCATTCGTAAAATCTCTGATTTTAAAATAAACAGAAGCCATGAACTCCAGCTAACACAAATAAATCAAAAAGCTGCATTTCTTCACCATGCTGTGATATTCATTACAACATTTGCCAAACCACATAAGTAGCCTCAAGTATGGCAAAAACTGAAATTGCCTACATCTTGCCACCTGTAGATTAATTATCACAAAGGTACACAATCTGTTACCCTAAATACAAAGCAACATATTAAAAACAGCGATGGACTCATAGTGTAAAAGATGTTGGACAGCTCAGTGCTGCATGTTAATTTTCCAATAGTTTTCACAGAGTTCATCCATTTGGACAACACAAGAGACTCTCCACAATATAATAATAAATAAAGGTTTCATGTAAATTTTAAATTATTTAAAATGTGTAATTTTAACAGTAAAAGACTGTAAACATGCTAGGGCAAAAACCTGTTAACTGGTAAATGGCAAGTTCTCTTTCTATAAAAAAATTTAATTATTTAAAATAAATAAATATTTTAAAAAATTATTTAAAAAAATGAAAAAGATCTACTGGGACATTTTGTGTCACTTTACACTAAAATACTGTCAAATGCATGGATTTTTAAAGTAAAACTGAACAGTCTTCTCACGATTTACAGTGAAAACCTGTAAAATGACATCCCCACAAATTCCTTGAGACATTTTATGTTAAATAAGTTACAGAAATATACAGTTTTTACAGTATATTTAATAGGGTTAGTTTAATAGGGTTTACAGTTTTCAACTAAAAACCAAAAACTTTTGAAAACAGGTTTCAAAGCGCTAGTTTTTCAAAATGATACCGGTTAACTATAAAAACGTGCCATCACACACATGCGTATTATGTGTTCAGTCTATAGGCATGCGTGTAGGCCGTTTCTCTCCATAAGTTAGGGTCGATAAAAATGTCTGAATACTTGATTCAATTAAAGTCGTGTGTATTTCAGATATAAAAGTTCAAGCAACCACAGCTGCCATTTTTATTGTAAATCTCACTGTTTCTTCTACAGTGAGATTGTAGCCATTCAGTAGGATACAGAATTATTAAAAGCCCTCCATACGGTCAGATAACATACATTAACATTGCTTACAAAAAATTATAGGAAAGGAAAAAAATGAAAGGAAAGGCCATGACGTGTGGCCAAGTATGGTGACCCATACTCTGAATTTGTTCTCTGCATTTAACTCATCCAAGTGCACACACAGTGAACTAAGCAGTGAGAAGTGAACACACACAAACACACTGTGAACACACACCCGGAGCAGTGGGCAGCCAATGCTGCGGCGCCCGGGGAGCAGTTGGGGGTTCGGTGCCTTGCTCAAGGGTCTCACCTCAGTCGTGGTATTGAGGGTGGAGAGAGCGCTGGACATTCACTCCCCCCACCTACAATCCCTGCCGGACCTGAGACTCAAACCCACAACCTTCGGGTTACAAGTCCGACTCTCTATCCATTAGGCAAAATGCATCCAAAATAACAGCTACCGGTTATTAGAATATTTGGATAAGCCACCATCCTCAATATCATGAAAAAATATTCTTAAATGTTTGCATGAGGCGCGACAGCCGACATAAAGCACCATTGCTCTATGGATGTCCCGAGTTATAATCCCAGCCCGAACCCAATCCTGTCCCCTCTCTCTCTCTCCGCTTCCTATCTCCTCTACATAATTTATGATCTTACAGTACTGTAGTAACTGATAATTTGGGGGCAATTTTCTCACTCTCAGATATCATCATAAATTATTCTTAAAATGTTTGTGTAATCCCATACATATATTTTAAGATATAGAATTTACAATAACTGTAGTAAGTGTTAATTTGGAGGTAATTTTGCAAAGACAACTAAAACAGCACCTAAAGGCTGTCCAAAAACAAAACTGCACCAACATGAATATTAAAAGCGCACAATCCGTTAGTGAAGAGCACAGTCCTAAACCGTCCTGCTTCTCTATTTAACACATTATCACAGTGTACTACACATCACTGTCATTGACTGGGGCAGATGCAGATTAGGAATAGCAGCGATGGCCAGTTGGCAAAGCCTGTAAAATAATCTCTACGCAACATGAAGCAGCGCTGGCGAACAGGAGCTGCGTAGAGATTATTTTACACGCTTTTCCAACTGGCCGTATGTGCACAGAGCAGCTTTAAACAAAAACGCTTAGATAATTCATCTAACCTCACGAGAAGCCTAGTATCTGATATAAAAACCTGGTGGCTGATATAAGCCCGGTGAATTGTCTGTTTTGACTGGCTAACTCGCTTCTTGTAGCCGCGGCCTCCATGTTTCGTGTTGAGAGGAGGGGGCAGACCTATACGTTTCATAATATACATAACTTCAAAATTACATATCACTTCAAACAGGTGAATTAATCTTGCCACAGACTAGATAAACCGGGGAAGGCGACAAATATAACACGGGGAAAGAAATGGTCCGTATAATTGATGCTGCGGGTTTTACTAAAGGATTTGATGGCGAGAACAAAACAAAATGGCGACGGTGAAGTGAGGCCGGACCTACAAGCACATTAGCATCGTGATTTGTGACGATTTAACAACACGGGCTTCATCTAGAATCCGAGTTCAAGGATTTTAGAGTGCGGTTTAACATATGTTTACGCAAACAAGTCAACCGGAACCTTGATTTGAACCAAAACAATGCACTTGTCTGACATGCAGTCTCAGTCAAAGCACGTCTTATGTATTTCTTCAATCTAGGCGTACTACTTCAACTCAAAATGACCATAAAACTTGCTAAAATGGCTAACGGTCTAAATGAACACCTCAGAGGTTCTTATTACAACAAACAATATGGTACATCTTCACCAGGATGTGTGACACACACACAAGCTATGCTGATAGCATGCTAACGTTAGCCGAAACCGATCGATGAAAAGCAGGACAGCTGGACCCCAACACTACGATCACAAACACCTCTATAATAAAACCTCATTAGTGCACTCGAATGGTCATTAGACACAGCTACTAACCTGGTCTTGTCCCGACTTGTCTCGAGGTTGTATCGTTGAGTTATTAGCAATAATCGTGAACTAGCTACCGTTAGCACAAGCTCTTACAAAAGCTCAAAACAGGATTATGTGTTGAAGAGATCTGATGAGGATTGCTGAGGACGGATGTGTGCAGTGAGGCTTACTTGTACTCCTTTTTCTTTTTTCCACAAAACAAATGAAAAAGGAAAAATAAAATAATATTGCGGGGGGTCGATCCGTCACTATTAGAGCCGTCAACGGCTTCTGAGGATGGTAGTGCAGAGGGGAGGATGCGAGTGAAGGGGGCGGGGTTAAATTAACATAATAAATTCAGAACTTGTCTCTTGGCCAATCAGATCATATATGTTAAAATATAATTTACATATGTAAAACACGCCTCTCGCTCAGTGATAGAAGTCCACTATGAGTGGCCTGAGAAGACAACGCTTGCACGAACAGGTGTAACTTGATCATATCTTCTTTGTCAGCATAATTATTTGTATTAAAGATGATTCACTTTGTTTTACACTGTAAACAAAGTGATGTGTCAGTGGTTAGATAAAAATATGGTATTATCATGTTTTTGGTATTATGTTTTTAAAGGTGTGCCATAGTATTACAACTAATGTGGAGTACCATAAATGCTATTGTTTATGACTAATCATAAAATTAGGTCTACCATGGTGTATATTAAAATACTTTTTAGTTCAAAAAATATTAGAGAGCATCACCAGAAAGAAAACTTAAGGCAATAGGCTACAAGTAAACAGTAGGACATGGAATAGGCCTATAATAAAAGATAACAGACTGCAATTTTTATTTGTCATTTGAACAACTAACAGGTTTATTTGGCATTAAAATGTAGGCCTATATACACTACATTTCTAAACATATTGAAGTCAGTAAGTTTCTTAAAAGTTTCTAATTAAAAGCCTGTTTTGCTCACCTAGACTGCATTTATCTGATCAAAAAAAAGTAAAAACAGTAATAATGTGAAATATTATTACAAATTAAAATTAAGTCATTATTTTGTTTTATTTAACATGTATAATTTATTCTTGCCATGCTAATTTTCAGCATTCAGTCTTCAGTGTCAGAAATCATTCCATGCTGATTTTGTGTTAAAAAAAATTCTTATTATTATCTGTTATTTTTTTCTTAGCTTGAGGTCACCTGAAGCATATATTTGAAATACAAATATTTTGTAGCACTAAATAAATGTCTTAAATGTGACTTTCAATCGGTTTAATGTGTTCATGCTGAATAAAATTATTAATTTCTTTTTTTTTTTTTTAATGGTAGTGTCAATGCATATAATATATATAATCTTAAAATCTTAAATGTAATCTTATATAGAGTATAGAACAGTGGTTGGATTGCAATAAATGGTAAAGGTGATTCATAATGCAAATGATGCCTAAACACACTAATAAAAGCAAATTGTTTATTTGTTTGTTTGTGTGACTTAAATAAATGGGTAAAACATTACTATGCAGTTTTGTAATTCTTTTCAAATATTTGTACAAAAAGCCATTTAAAGCAGTGATTTTGTCTTAGTCACAACAAAACACACCTTTGATTTGTCATTGGGATCAGTGCATGCTCCATTGATTTCAGACTAACTCACACTAATCCACCAAATATAGACATAAAAATGTGCCAAGTGGGGCACACACACACACACACACACAGCAGTGGTGGTGCTTTCAGTGCACATGAATAACAAGAAAATTGTCCTTGCAATTCATTGGTCAAACATTTAATAGCCAGATGAGTAAATAAGTGAATGAATGATTAAAAAATAAATCAGACAAAGCTATGAAATCACTCCTTAATAATTCTGAGAACCAACTTAAACACGTTAAAGTATGCACGTGTGTTACTCATGCCAAAAGATGTCAGCAGAGTAGTCAGAGTGAGTTGCATGTACAATGTTTGACAATGTGCATGTCTAGAAAAGAATAGAAAACTCTTTTATGATGTTACACATCTGTTTATTTATTTTTCATGTCATTTGAATTGGAGTTTCACTTTTCCCAACAATACTTTTGAATATTATAGAGAGTGAAATTCCAGTCCACATTACTCTATACAGTTGTGGCCAGATATATTGACACCCTTGGTAAATATGAATAAAAAGGTCTGTGAAAATAAATCTGCATTGTTAATCCTTCAATGAAAGTTTTTTTTTTATTTTATTTTATTTAAAAAAAAAAAAAACCTTTCACTGAAGTAAAAAAAAAAAAAAAAAAAAAAAAACCTTTCATTGAAGTTAAAAAAAAAACTGAAAATGGGGGGAATCTCATTATGAAATAAATGTTTTTCTCTAATACACACTGCCCACGATTATTGACACTATTTTATTCAATATTTTTTAAAACCTTCATTTGACAAGATAACAGCTCTCTGTCTCTTCTATAATGCCTGATGAGTTTGAAGAACACCTGACAAGAGATCAGAGCCCATTCCTTCAGACAGAATCACCCCAGATCTTTTAAATTCTAAGATCCATGTTCAGGTACTCTCATCTTAAGTCCACACCACTAATTTTCTATATAGGGTTTAGGTCAGGGAACTGGGATGGCCATGGAAGAACCTTCCTTTTGTGTTCAGTGTTTTGATTTTATGTTTGTTTTTAGATCACTGTCCTGCTGGAAGATCCAGTCATGGCCCATTGTAAGATTTCTAGCAGGGACAGTCCAGGACCTCCAAAAGAAAAACAGGCCCACAACATTAAAGGTAGCAGTATATTTAATTGTGCACATAGGGGGCTTGTAGAATCAGAATCAGAATCAGAATGAGCTTTATTGGCCAGGTATGTTTACACATACGAGGAATTTGTTATAGTGACGGAGCTCTACAGTGAAACAGTGTAAGAAAAAGTGATGAGGACGTCGAAGTTCTTGATGAAGATGTTTTATTGCAGCATAGCAGTGACAAAGCACATGTAGTACCTTGGGTTCAACGGAGGTGGAATGAACCCAGAACATCCTAAGCTCAATCATTTTATACTGTATTACGTTCATCTTCCCGCTCCATATGTAAATGAAGTTTCGTTTAAATGTAAATTGCGGATAACAATGAAAGTGATAGCCTCCCATTCCCATATCTTTGGTAGACTTTCAGGGATCTTTTTACAGCAGATGGTTCTCGATGGCCTACTGCCGTTCCCATGCTATGAGTGATGAATTGTCCCTCCGGAGATACTATTTACATATCATTTAAACGGCCAAATCTCTCTCTTATGATAATTAAGCTCTTTGTAGAGAAAGGAGTATAGTTTTAAAAGACAATTTGGAGTGGAGGCTGGGTCGAGGCAGACTACAGATTCTTACAGTCCCCTCTTTGATGCTCTTTGGCCCAAAAGCAGTTAACACTCACTCTCGTTACACAGATTACACCTTCCCTTCCTGGCAGGTGCCCAGAGGCGGTGACGCCTGTTCCTGAAGCTATCCACCTCCGGCCAAAGGCAATCTTACCTCACATTGAGTCGACACTCTCATGCACACTGGTTACAGCTCCGTTTCATCACAAAAATTATCAATATTTTATTTTTTTATAAACAAGTTTGTTTAAATTTGAAAAATGTTTCTAGGTTTGGAAGAGGTACTCCAGAACCATCACAACCAACGGGAACGTCCCCATTGATCCTTGGAATCCATTCTGTAATTTGACGTTTTCACCAGGAACACATACAGCATAATAATCCATTATCATTAATTAGGGAAGATACAAACATTTTCGCCAGAGAGGAGCACTTGAGAACCATACCAGCAAAAGGGATTTTCTAAATGTACTAAACATTATGACAGTACAAACATAGCCTAAAGCCTAAGGAGCAAAAACATCAATCAACAGGCAACATTTTGTGTGTGTGTGTGTGTGTGTGTGTGTGTGCATGTACTGTGTTTTCTTCACGTGTGTTCTGTCCTTTTAATCAATGTGAACATCCTTTGTCCACATGTGTGCATTCAATAGACAATAATATATCTTCTGCATTTGAGTATGCATATATTTGTGTCTTTCTAGTGTCATGTGCAGTGAGTCTGTGTCTTTGTGCATTTCTTTGTGTGGGTATGTCCTTTGCCCACTTGTTTTCAATCTTGGTGGAACGACTGCTGTCCATAGTCTCTGAAATGGTTTGATCTCTCCTTTTTTCTCTTTTCCATTGTTTATTCTTTTCACTTTGAAAAAGTCCTTGTAGAAGAAGCATTCATTGCTGTTGTTGCAGTTTGTGAAGTTCCATCAGGTCCATCCATGCCATGGTGGGCCTCAGGGGTTCTAGATCTTTTAGGCTTGGAGTTCTGAATCTTGCAGGTCTGGAAATCTCTGGATGTCCAATTCTGATGATCACTCTATTCTTTAGCAGTCTCCTTTCTGTGGAAGTCCCCTGGCTCCACTAGTTCAGTGGCTTTCAATTTCCCGTCCTTCAGATAACCGGATCATCATTCTCCAGAGGTTGGCACCTTTCGCCAAACATCTCAATGCTTATACCTGAAACAAGATCAAAAAGAAGAGGTTGCCCCCCCCCTTTTCCCCCACAGTAATCTTTTCACATTTAAAACATCATTGTTACAGAAATTTAATCACAGAATGCAGTGAATGGCTTCTTCCTTATTTCCTTTCAGCAGTGCCAACTGGGTTTCTAAACTGCCTATCTTCTTAAACAAATCACGGTAGCCCATCCTTCTTTTGTGTGAAAAGTGACACTGTCTTGCCTTGTGCCCCAACCTTCCACAAGCAAAACAAACAACTTCCTGATCTTTCCTACGTTTCTCCAAACAATGCCTTGCTATGTGACCAGAATTTCCACATGCATAACAGAGAGTAACACCTTCTGAATTTATTCTTTCAAATCTCCATGGTCTCTGATGGAAACCATTAGATAATCTAGAACATTTTCTCTTGCCATAGGCAGCGACTGGATGTCTAGATTCTGCAGCTTTCATTTGACTTCTTGCATTGAAATGCTGTGTCATTTTGGAAATTATTTGCTCGTATGGTGTTTTTACATCTACATGCAGAGCAATGGCTTCTCGCATGTGTGAACTGCTCTGTGCAATTAATGCAGACTTAAACATGAGATTTTGTTTAGTTGCATTGGGCAAACCACTGTAACAGCTAAACATTTCCCACAACCTGGACGCAAATGCTAGAGGATGCTCTCCAATTTCCATTGTCACCTCAGTTATCTTTCTCAAGTTAACCAAATCAGTCCCAGCAAGTCTAAGTAGAGCTTCTCTCCTTGCCCCTCTGTCTGCTCTTTTGTCACGAACTTCCTGTGAGAGAACACTAGTTAATGAATGAGGAATGCAGATCATAAGAAGTCTACAAGCATCTTCGTCTGACACACTATAAACATCAACTACCTTCTCCAGTTGAGACAAGAACTCTACAGGATCCATATTATCAGGGTCAAAAGTACCCACTGCTGTAACAAGACTTTGAAAGTCCATAAAAGACAGCTGTCTAACAGCTTGGCCATTTTCAGTTCTTTGATCAAGAACTCTCTCATTTCTATTTCCAGTCTGTCTTGTTCGCACTGGTGCTACTGGGAACCTCACAGAATCATCTGAAAAATTATGTCGTTGACTACAGGCTTCCTTGCAGTTATTTTCATAATGTTCAGAATGGGATTGGGCATATTCCATCTGTCTAGATGTTGCTTCAAACAAACATCTAAATGTCTGCCTCTCTGATTCGGACATTGCAATTTCTTCTCTCAATTTCACTATCTGTTCCTTCAGAATGATCTCTTCAGCCTTGCAATTTCTCAAAGAGATGACATTGTCGCTGACTTGAGAATTTAGTAACTTGTTTTCAGTTTTCATTTCCTCTAATCTTTTCTTAGTTACCTTGTATGAGGCAAAAAGAGCTTGAAGTGCATTAGCAACTTTTCCCTCTTTGTTTTTAGGCATTCTGGGACAATTTTTGAATTGAGACATAGCCCACTCGTAAGGGTCGTCTGCCTTCTCTATCCCATCAAACATTCCCACTGAACCATGCTTAGCGATGTATTTAACTATCAGCTCTTCCATTTTCACAATCTTATTAAATTGTCTTCAGCAATTCAATAGGCTTTATTCCTTCACTGACTGAACATTATCTAGTTACTTTAAGATACCTGTTAGTCTAATTATTCACAGCTCCTGTGCTTTGGATGCAAATGAATAAAACAGCCACACTTCGTCAGGCTAAATTTTTCACTGTTTCGGACACGGCCGCACTCCATCGGGCCTTACACTTCACTACACCAAACCGTTAAAAATGTAACACTGTCACAGTACGTCGGACAAAACCACACTACTTCGGGTTTATGTTATATTTTTAAAACAGTTTACTTAGCCACAGTACGTCGGGCAAATCAACACTTCTTCAGGTTTTAAACTTCACAGAGTCACGGTGCGTCGGACTCACTACACTATAACACACAACAGTTATGAAATAATTCTGTGACCACACTGCGTCGGGTCAATTCAGTTACTTTAGAATTTCATCAGAATTATCACAACTACCTCCATTTCAATTACGTTAGAAACTTACAACTCTGTTTCAATTACTTTAGAAACAATAGGTCTAATACAACTCTGCTACCACACTACATCGGGCTGATTCAATTACTTTAGAATCTTAACAGAATTATAACAGACCAACACCAAGTTTCAGTTACTTTAGAAACTTTGACTTAAGCACTTTGCTTCAGTTACTTTGTAGAAACAACAATTCCAATACAAATCTGCCACCACAGTGCTTCGGCTGATTCAGTTCCTATAGAATCTCAAACAGAATTCTGTACAGAATAGGCTTAATAATCCCTCTCTGCTAATACTGACTAAACTAGATTCTTTCTTCTATCCTTGGCTATCTCTTTCAGATTTTTTTAAACGAGGGTTCCCTGACAAACCAGCAAAAAGAAAATAACCGCTCTCTTACCTTTTCATAAGTTTCTTTTGGAAAACTCTCGTTGCAGGCTCGCCAATGTAAGAAAGTAATAGACGTCAAGTTCTTGACGAAGATGTTTTACGTGCATAGCAGTGACAAAGTACATGTAGTACCTTGGGTTCAACGAGGTGGAATGAACCCAGAACATCCTAAGCTCAATCATTTTATACTGCATTACGTTCATCTTCCCGCTTCCATATGTAATGAAGTTTCGTTTAAATGTAAATTGCGGATAACAATGAAAGTGATAGCCTCCATTCCCATATCTTTGGTAGACTTTCAGGGATCTTTTTACAGCAGATGGTTCCCCGATGGCCTACTGCCGCTCCCATGCTATGAGGATGGAATTGTCCTCCGGATACTATTTGACATATCATTTAAACGTGCCAAATCTCTTCTTTATGATAATTAAGTTTGTAGAAAGGAGAAGCTTAAAAAGACAATTTGGAGTGGAGGCTGGGTCGAGGCAGACTACAGATTCTTACAACAGAAAGACAGCAACAGGACAGGACACAGATAATAAAAGAATAATATACAAATATACAAATAGGCAATGTACAAAAAGCAAAAACACAATATATAATATAGACAATTATGTATGTACAGTTATGATGTGCAGATTTGAAATAAGAAAAAAAAATATGTGTGGTGAATAAATAATGTATAATAGTGTTGTGTGTTCCACATTTAGCGTCAGGTGTTCATGAGATGGATCGCCTGGGGGAAGAAACTGTTCCTGTGTCTGGTCGTTCTGGTGCTCAGAGCTCTGTAGCGTCAACCAGACGGTAACAGTTCAAAGAGGGAGTTTGCTGGATGTGAGGGGTCCAGAGTAATTTTGCCAGCCCTTTTGCTCACTCTGGATGAGTACAGTTCTTGGAGAGTAGGGAAGGTTGTACCAATGATTTGCTCAGCAGTCCGGACTACCCTCCGTAGTCTTCTGAGGGCAGATTTGGTAGCTGAGCTGAACCAGACGGTTATTGAAGTGTAGAGGACGGATTCAATGATGGCAGAGTAGAACTGTTTCAGCAGCTCCTGTGGCAGGTTGAACTTACTCAGCTGGCGAAGGAAGTACAACTTCTATTGTGAGAAAGGCCCAGCAGAGTCAATGTGATTGTCCCACTTCAGGTCCTGAGAGATGGTGGTGCCCAGGAATCTGAATGACTCCACTGCAGTCACAGTGCTGTTCATGATGGTGAGTGGGGGGAGAGCAGGGGGGTTTCTCCTGAAGTCCACGATCATCTCCACAGTTTTGAGCGTGTTCAGCTCCAGGTTGTTAAGACTGCACCAGACAGCCAGCTCCTTAACCTCCTGTCTGTAAGCAGACTCGTCACCATCCTGGATGAGGCCGATCAGTGTGGTGTCATCTGCAAACTTCAGGAGCTTGACAGAGGGGTCTTTAGATGTGCAGTCGTTGGTGTAGAGGGAGAAGAGCAGTGGGGAGAGAACGCAGCCCTGAGGAGCTCGAGTGCGGGTGCTGGATGTGTATTTACCAAGCTTTACTGACTGCTGCCTGTCTGTCAGGAAGCTGGTGATCCACTGACAGACGGAGGTGGGCACGGAGAGCTGAGTTAGTTTATTCTGAAGGGTGTCCGGGATGATGGTGTTAAAAGCAGAGCTGAAGTCTACAAACAGGATCCTCGCATAAGTCCCTGGTCTGTCCAGATGCTGCAGGATGAAGTGCAGTCTCATGTTGACTACATCATCCACAGACCTGTTTGCTCTGTAAGCAAACTGCAAGGGGTCCAGTAAGGGTCCAGTGATGTCCTTCAGATAAGCCAAAACCAGTCTTTCAAATGATTTCATGGCCACAGACGTTAGAGCCACAGGTCTGTAGTCATTAAGTCCAGTAATTTTGGGTTTCTTTGGGACGGGGATGATGGTGGAGCGTTTGAAGCATGAGGGGACTTCACACAGCTCCAGTGATCTGTTGAAGATCTGTGTGAAGATGGGGGCCAGCTGGTCAGCACAGAGTTCTAGGCAGGCCGGTGACACACCGTCTGGGCCAGGTGCTTTCCTTCTTTTGTTCTTTCTGAAGACCTGGCGCACGTCTTCTTCACTGATCTGAATTGTAGGTGTGGGGGAGAGGGGGGTTGCTGGAGGTGTTAATGGTTGTGTGGAGAGGTGTTCAGGGCGGGTGTGGGGTGATTTTTCAAAACGGCAATAAAACTCATTCAAGTCGTCTGCCAGTTGTTGACTCTCCAGGGTGCTGGGGGATGGTGTCTTGTAACTGGTGATATCTTTCATACCTTTCCACACTGAAGCAGGATCGCTGGAAGATAATTTTTTCCTTAACTTGTCAGAATAATTCCTCTTTGCCACTCTGATCTCCTTTTCCAGTGTGTATTTGGCCTGTTTGTACAAGACTTTATCCCCCTTTCTGTAAGCATCTTCTTTGGCCTGACGGAGCTGTCTGAGTTTTGCAGTGAACCATGGTTTGTCGTTGTTATAAGTTAGATGAGTCCTGGTAGGAATGCACATATCCTCACAGAAACTGATATAAGATGTTACAGTCTCTGTGAGCTCGTCCAGATCGGTGGCAGCAGCTTCAAAAACACTCCAATCAGTAAGGTCGAAACAGGCTTGTAAAACCCGCTCTGTTTCATTAGTCCATCTTTTAACAGTTCTTAATACAGGTTTTGCAGATTTGAGTTTCTGCCTGTAGGTTGGTATAAGATGAACCAAACAGTGATCAGAGAGTCCTAAAGCTGCTCGTGGGACAGAGTGATATGCGTCCTTTATCGCTGTGTAACAGTGATCCAATATATTACTGTCTCTGGTGGGACATGTGATGTGCTGTCTGTATTTTGGCAGTTCGCGGGAGAGATTTGCTTTATTAAAGTCCCCGAGAATGATTAAAACAGAGTCCGGGTGTTGTTAATAATTGTAGCCAACGTGTTTTAGAGAAAACATTTATTTCATAATGAGATTCCCCCCAGCATTTTCAATTGTTTTACTTCAATGAAAGGTTAGGTTTTTGTGAATCAAAAATCACGATGCAGATTTATTTTCACAGGCTTCTTTGTTCCTATTTACCAAGGGTGTCATTAATTCTGGCCATGACTATACATATTCATATGACTGTTTCATACTGCTCTGGGGTTGTTGCATGTTGCATGCAAGTCAACATATTTATTGCACGCATGTAAAATGTTAAATGACAGTAATTAAGTGCTTAAGACACATTCCATCCTACTGCTAAGTTACTAAGATAAAAAGGAAGCACTGAAAAAGGAAGACACATATTATAAAATGTATATTGTTGTGATTATCATTTATTAATAATGGTTCTAAAATTATGAATATGAACATGAAATTCCACATGAATAAATATCCAATATAAAGGTTTTCAAACTTACACCATCTGTATATAATTTGTGAAGCTGAAATTAAGCAAACACAGAAAAAAACATTAAAACAACAAAAGTGCTAAAATAACGAAGCCTTCTGAAATTATTTTGACCCATTTTTACACACCAGACAATGTATGAAACATATGCAGTATGCATACCAATACCAACCAATGCCCTAACTGAGAGTCTAGACCACTTTAAATCATTAAGGGATCAAAAAGAACCAAAATGTAACAAAAGAAATTCAAACAAAGCTTTGTCATGTAAAATAAAAGGGTATTGATCCACAACATACCAGAGCAACAAAACAAAAGTACATTCTGAATTATGTCTTTTAAAGGTTAAGTCTGACCTCAACCTCATATAAAAGATGTGGAGTGAACTAAAACAGAGCATTTAAGCTAAGGCCATGAAATATACATGACCTGAAAGCGATTTGCACAGGAATGTGCTAAACACCTACTATGCTGCAGCAAGCATTTCACAGACATTGTGTAATATCTTTGATCACATTGTAGTTAACATTCAAACAAAGAAACAAAAAAAAAAAAAAAAGACAACTAAATAATTGATCATTTAGAATTTTGCTAATACTATTTTAATAATATTGCCACCAAAATAATTTTACAGAAGATAGGATGTAGAAAATATGTTTGTATTTCTACGTTATATACATGGTATCTGCAAACAATGATATAAAATAAGATTAATAAACATATTGAAATCTAAGCCAGGATTTTGCTAAAATAATGTTCTGATAACAGTTTAGATTTGGAAAAATAATCAACAAAATAAATGTAAAGTAATTATTTCTTACTGAAAAGTGTAGGATGTGACTGTCCTGGATGAAGAGCTTCTGTGCTGTTTGCTTTGAACATCATGGACCATTTATGTTTATTATGGGAATCTAGTCATATATGTCATATGTGGCAGCTGTTATTTCTTTATCATATGTTACATGAGGTATATTTATTTAATTTAGAGATTTATCATGGACAATCTGTCACCGTGTATGTTATGACTACAGATAGTGGCGCCTGGTGGCAGAGGTTGGTACCGCATGCTCATTTTTACAGAAAAAAAGACCTAAGAAGAAAAATCACATTAAGAAGGATAATAATTTGTTTGCTTTCTAACAGTTAGCTCGCGATATCAGCCTCTGTCATCAGGTGCCACAATCAGTAGTTAATCTTTAACTTTAATGCTTACAAAGGTGACAGATTATCAATTTTACCTGGTCTTCACTTTAATAAAATGTTAGAGATTGTTCTAATAGTAAACCTCTCTATTAATTTTATATGGCTAGGCTTACATATATTGACTTTATTATGCAATTTATTTTCACATGTCATAGTGGTTTTTACCTCATGATGACGAATGCCATATGAAACAGATTTATGTTTCATGATGTATTCATGGCATTTATTTCTACTGGAATATCGATATCATTGCTATTGTAAGATAACGAATGTCATAATTAATTTCTTAATTAAAATTTGCAAAATACTTAAATTGTAGCCTATAATTAAACTCTAAATCAACACAAAGTAAAACAGACATTTTGACTTGATTTTACGCTCTATAATAGTGGCACCTGGTGGCCCACATCCGTACTGCACTAGGAAAAAAACAAAAAGAATTTTTTCAGAATTAAAAATAGATGCTAGTGTGTGTCTGTGATTGTGGTTGTATTTGCTTTTCCTAAGAGTTGGAGGATTTAACAAGTCACTATTTGATTCCCAAAATATATATATTTTATGATTTATGATTAATTTAATGATTATAGACAAAAATGATAGTAATCAAATAGCAATATACAGGTGCATCTCAAATTAGAATGTCGTGGAAAAGTTCATTTATTTCAGTAATTCAACTCAAATTGTGACACTCGTGTATTAAATAAATTCAGTGCACACAGACTGAAGTAGTTTAAGTCTTTGGTTCTTTTAACTGTGATGATTTAGGCTCACATTTAACAGAAACCCACAAATTCACTGATAATTCAATCTCAACAAATTAGAATACTTCATAAGACCAATAATAATAATAATAATAAAAAAACACATTTTTAGTGAATTATTGGCCTTCTGGAAAGTATGTTTATTTACTGTATATGTACTCAGTACTTGGTAGGGGCTCCTTTTTCTTTAATTACTGCCTCAGTTCGGCGTGGCGTGGAGGTGATCAGTTTGTGGCACTGCTGAGGTGGTATAGAAGCCCATGTTTCTTTGACAGTGGCCTTCAGCTCATCTGCATTTTTTTGGTCTCCTGTTTCTCATTTTCCTCTTGACAATACCCCATAGATTCTGTATGGGCTTCAGGTCTGGTGAGTTTGCTGGCCAGTCAAGCACACCAACACATGGTCATTTAACGAACTTTTGGTGCTTTTGGCAGTGTGGGCAGGTGCCAAATCCTGCTGGAAAATGAATCAGCATCTTGTCAGCCGGTCAGCAGAAGGAAGCATGAAGTGCTCTAAAATGTCTTGGTAAACAGGTGCAGTGACATTGGTTTTCAAAAAACCAGATTACATTGCACCCCAAATCATCACAGACTGTGGAAACTTAACACTGGACTTCATGCAACTTGGGCTATGAGCTTCTCCACCCTTCCTCCAGACTCTGGACCTTGGTTTCCAAATGAAATACAAAACTTGCTTTAATCTGAAAAGATTACTTTGGACCACTGGGCAGCAGTCCAGTTCTTCTTCTCCTTAGCCCAGGTAAGATGCCTCTGACTGTTTTCTGTGGTTGTCTGTGGTTCAGGAGGCTTAACAAGAGGAATATGACAACTGTAGCCAAATTCCTTGACAGGTCTGTGTGTGCTGGCTCTTGATGCCTCAGTCCATTCCTTGTGAAGCCTCAGTCCATTCTTTGTGAAGTTCACCCAAATTCTTGAATCAATTTTGCTTGACTATCCTCATAAGGCTGCGGTTCTCTCGGTTGGTTGTGCATCTTTTTCTTCCACACTTTTTCCATCCACTCAACTTTCTGTTAACATGGATTGATACAACATTTTTGTGAACACCCAGCTTCTTTGGCAATGCATATTTGTGGCTCACCCTCCTTGTGAAGGGTGTCAATGATTGTCTTCTGGACAACTGTCAGATCAGCAGTCTTCCCCATGATTGTGTAGCTTAGTGAACCATTTTGAAGGCTCAGGAAACCTTTGCAGGTGTTTTGAGTTGATTAGCTGATTGGCATGTCACCATATTCTAATTTGTTGAGAGAGTGAATTGGTGGGTTTTTGTTAAATGTGAGCCTAAATCATCACAATTAAAAGAACCAAAGACTTAAACTACTTCAGTCTGTGTGCACTGAATTTATTTAATACACGAGTTTCACAATTTGAGTTGAATTACTGAAATAAATGAACTTTTCCACGACATTCTAATTTATTGAGATGCACCTGTATATATTGTAGGCCTATTAATATAACCTACAAATGTGTATGGATGTATGAATAATTAGAATACATAATTACTATGACTGTTTTTTCTTATGTAAGTTACATGCAGATTAAAAGTAGCCTATGTGACAAAGTTGTGTCTGCAACAGCTCTTTGACGCACGGTGTAATGTGTCAGTGTCCAAATTCATTAACTCGATAGTGTGAATACAGTGCACTCAACTGCCATGCACTATAGAAAATTTGAGGACAAGTGAGCGATTTCGAACAGCAACAGTCAACATGCCCTTTATGCCCTTCCCTTGCTAACACGAAGTGGAACGAGTTATTAAGTCGAGGAATCGACTCTTTTGACTCCCCACTCCTGAGGTGCATGCTTGCATATGTGCATCGGCTGGTCCAGCCTGAAATATTAGCTTTTTAAATGCTTTTTAATCATAAGAAACAACATTTACGGGACATTTCGTATCAGATTTGGTTGCTGATTTTAAATGTCTGATTGAAATTTGACACAAAACACACAAAAATGTAGGTGTTTATCTTTTCCACTGCACATGTTGACCTGACCTCTACATGTTCTCCCAACTACACACGTGCCTATTTAGTCTCCCCATCTGATATGCTGTTTGGACAACTCGGACCCCTGAAAATAAATCTTGCAGGCCTTTTTTCAGTTGAAACACCATATGGTAAATTGCCCTCATCATAAAATAACACTTGTATGACAGTACATCTTGTATGGGGATAGGTTTTTGCAGAGAGTAAATGACTGGGCATCTGTGGAAAGCATTTATAATGAGATGATTTGTGTCTAGTATGCAAATTATTAACTGTGCAGTTATTAACTGAATGGATTCAATAATCCAGGTTCATCAGCATTCATCAGAATAATAATAAAAAATAATGCAAACACTTGTTATACTGTAGGCCCACATAAAAATGCTTGTAATTGTATGCAGTGACACAAACAACACACAAGCTAAACAAACGCAACCACTTTCTCGAGGTCATGTGATTTGTAATAACACAGGCATTGATATGTCTATATAAATAGCCAGCAGAGACCGCTATTCGGAACACTGGACCGATGACAGAGACAACAACTCAGGTTTGACTTTATGCTTAATAAGATCTTTTTTTTTTTTTTTTTTTCATTATTTAGTGTCTTGATATATTATCAGGAACAAAACATTAATGAGATATATAATTTCTTTATTTGCCACGCTATGGATAGACCAGAATTAGTTGAACTGTTTTAAATAACTTCGCCTACTGTTACTGTAGGTGGTTATCCGATGATAGATAACGACAATAGAAGGCAGAAACAAATTATTGAGGGGTACTTGCGGAAACGGTCATTACAAAACTCAGATGATTAAAAAAAAACGAACCAAATCTGAATTCTGCACACTCGTGTGATGGTGATGTGTCGTTTGAAAAGCGTACATAATTATAATGGCGACTGATAAAGGCTGTCTAACCTTTTGCGATGTTTGGTCTCATCAACAGTGCTTTAAAACGCAGCATTCTGTGTAGATTACAAATGAGTCGGATACGCTTTGTGGCACATATGATCCCACAGACAGGAAAACACCCTTACTGCAGAGACGCTGAAGTCAGTATGCCTTGTCCAAATACCCTCACTTGCGGTCTTGGCCACTTGAGAGCGCGTGCGCGCAAGACTGCCCCAGGTCTTCAAGATGCCAAAGCGCAGTGCCCTTACGCACACTAAATCCAGAGCGGTATCCGAGGCTAAGTTTATCCCATCATCATGTTCTGGAAATAAATCGTGATACTTTTTGCCGAGATCTCGCGAGATCTTTCCAATGTAAGTTAAATATTAATATAATAATTAGATATTACAAATAATTTGGTAGAAAAGCAGTGTTTTTACGTTTTATTGGTGCAAAAATTAGTAGTGGTGATATTTATTTTGTACAACATTTAACTGCTTATTATCATTTAATTGGAAGCACCACAAATTAAAATTATGTCATGGTACAGGGACTGCTGAACAGACATTTAGAAGGTGATTTTAAAATGCAAAGTATTTAAAAATTAAAATGAAAATAAAGCTATGTAAACACTTGCACTTTTACAACACTATAAGTGTGTCCCATCAGGTAATGAAAAGTTCGACACACACTTGTGGTCTTCATCCTCACTTGAACACTTTGGCCAAACACAGGAAATATACGTCATATAAGCAAAGACCGCAAGTGTGGCTATTTGGACAAAGCAATAGATCTCTAATACACTAGGGGGCGTTGCCCAATAATCAAAGGCGTTTCTCAATCCGTGGGCGTTTTTCAACTGCTTTACGATTTGTCGTAAGGTGTGTTCGACTTTAAGTGGCGCCGCGCAGACCGAACGGTGGATGACATCAAAGTACCGCGAGATCATTAAAAAGCATAGTGTTGCCAACTTAGCAATTTTGTTGCTAAATTAGCAACTTTTCAGACTACCCCAGCAACTTTTTCTTCCAAAAGCAACAAATGTAGCTATTTTTTAAATTTATTTGACAACGTTTAGCAGCTTTTGATAAGTGACTCAAGCGATAAAAAGGCACACATTTTCCATCTAAATTACACAAAAAGAGGAACCCAAAGATGCCTAGAAGTACACACATCACGTGAATTAAGTTAGCTGCTATTTGCAGTTGTTCAATTTAATAATAATTGAATAATTGTTCATTTATGATATGATTGTTAGTAGCTTGTACCTGCGATTGCTGATCAGTTAGTACACTATAAGAAAAAGATCTAGAAAAAGGTACTAGTAATTTTCCAGGACATTATCTGTTATCCATTATCCATTGTAACCCGAAAACACAAAATACAATGCCTAATTAAAAAACCTGTGGAAAAATCAATATGGAACATTCCTTCATATTAACATTGTAGATTGTGCCCTATTTTTACAGACTTTTCTCAGAGTGTAGCACACTAACTACTAATACACTGTTCAGAGTTTACAAGCTATTAAAAACACAAACTGACATTTTAATCATTCAAAAATGTGTAAGTGTTCAATTATTCAATGTTGTGTTTAAAATACAGGTCTTTGTTTTTAATATTATATTATGCGTTTATATTATTTTACAAACAAATCTAAATTAACATATAAAAATATTTTTTTGCTGAGATTTGATGCACAGTAGTGATTACGTAATGACGTCACAGCGTCATTTAGCAACTTTTAGCAACAAATCAACCTTCCTTTAGCAACTTCCCCTGAAAATTAGTTGGCAACACTGGCATAGAACCATCAGCTCTCTAAACGCTGTGATGTGATGGTGTCTCAGTGTCAGTACGCTCTGCCTCTGCTTGTTGTTGATCCATTCACACAACAGATAGTGTTTCCACTCTGGACATCCAGACAAATCAACAAGAGCTGGAAAACAAAGAATACTGACAGTGAGATCATTAGTCAAAACCAGCCAGTCTGCAGGGCACAAACTCCAATGGTGTCTTTCCTCAGGTTTGGCTCTGTATCCTCATCCAAGTCTCAGCTGATGAACAGCCTGATCAATGAGAAACACAACATGTTCTTCCACAGGAACTGTCCAGGCAGCAGCAGAACCAGAGTCCTGATGGATGGGGTGGTGGAGATCGCCTGGTTCTGCCCCTCTGGGAAAAACACAGATAAATTCAATGACTGTATTGCATTCTGTAACCTCCATGGTGATGCAGAAGACAATGAGAAACAGCTACAGATTCTCACTGAAATGGCCTCAGTCAATGTTGTTCTTCTACCACAACTTCAGAGGAATGACACAAGTACAATACAAGCTGGAAAACTCTATAATGACTCAAAACCACTCATTTGTCTTTTTGATGAGAGTGATTCAGCTCTCATTGAGACACGGAAAGGAAAATACAAAATTGGTTTGAAAGACAGAAGCCAGTCAGATATATCTGAGGAACTCAGAAGAGCTATAAATGATTGT
>JAFVLL020035254.1:0-50352 GCA_021397915.2 Tor tambroides
ACATGATCTTTACTTAATATCCTAATGATTTTTGGCATAAAAGAAAAATTGATAATTTTGACCCATACAATGTATTTTTGGCTTTTGCTACAAATGTACTACAAATGTTTAGTGATGCAATAATTCAAAGTAATATGTGTACGGTTTACTATTGATCAATATATTAAGGTCAGTTTCTTGCTGATTGTTTTCTTTCATCAGCTCCTGTGATTCTGGATCCAAACACTGCTCATCCATGGCGCATTCTGTCTGATGATCTGACCAGTGTGAGAGGCAGCTGGAACAGTCAGCCGCTTCCTGATAATCCAGAGAGATTTGACATTTATCCATGCGTTCTGGGTTCAGAAGGTTTTAACTCAGGAACACACTGCTGGGATGTGGAGGTTAATGAGTGTCCATACTGGAGTCTTGGAATAACTACAGCATCAAAACAAAGATGGCTGGTTTTCCTGTTAAGCAAAGGCTTGAGCGTGTTAGAGTTGATCTGGACTATGATAGACGAACTGTGTCATTTTCTGATCTTGTAACTAACACACATCTACATACATTCACAACCACCTTCACTGACACAGTCTTTCCCTTCTTCTGTTGTTATGGAATTTCCATAAGGATCTTACCATTCAATAGTTTGTAAATGTTACACCTTGTAAGTCTGAATCTTTCTGTGTTCACTGGGAGTACATTCAAAAACTCAAGGGGATGAGGAATGGGTCAGTCATAACAGTCAGAAACTGTTAAAACTAAAACTGTAATAGTAGTTTTAAAAAATAAAAAATAAAACTGTAATAACCTTGCCCTGTAATATAATAACTGTACCAGCATCAGCTTCATGTTCAACTAGCAGCTGCAACCTGCCACTTATATCAGCCAGATGACCACTGCATGTTCACTGAAATATTACGGTCTTTTGGACAGTCATTTGTTACTTGAGGTGGATGTGCTCCCCTAGCCGAGTCTGCTTCTGCTCAAGGTTATCTCCTCATATTGTATTTTTTTCCCCCTTGTCACTGGGGACTCACATTTAATTTCTTTAAATCTGTGACATTAAAACATACATCACTGTAAAGCTGACAATTTACTATAAAAAGTATTATATTACAACAGTAGAACTCATGTGCACTTTTATTAGAGAGCATTTGAATACAAAATAAATACAAATTAAAGATTAAATTCACTTGACTAGAAATGAGCATGGACAAGGGAACAACTCATCAACAGCAGTTACACAGAACAAAGACAGACAGGAAACAATGGGAACAAAACAGCTGTTTACCCAGAGGTCTGCATTTAACCTATCAAAGTGCACAGAGAGAGAAGGGAGTAGTGAACATACACCCAGAGCAGTGGGCAGCATTTTTTGCTGTGTCGTCCAGGGGGTAAGTGGGTTAGGTTACCAATTGGGTGTTTGGTGCCTTACTCAAGGGTGCCTCAGTTGTAGGTATTGAGGGTTGAAGATCATGCTGTTGAATATCAAGAATATCATGCTGTTATATAACAGGTAATTGAGAAACTAGTCATGCTGCTGTCCTCTTTCTTCCAAGAATGGCACTCGACTGCATCATCAACACAGCTGGAGTAAGCTATCCACTTCGACAGATCTACAACACCTTCCTGCAAATCATGCAGATCTGGTTAACGAGAGCTGCCTAGTGGTTCCATCACTGAGAAATACAAAGTTGCCTTCCAAAACCTTCCTTCCATTCAATCTGTTACTTCAAGTAACAGCTTGAAGACACACCCCTACCTCAAGCCGTTCATGTAGACTACAACCACAATTTTAGGCACTTCGTATAAATACATTTCGTGTGGGGCTCCAAGCTCCTAAGGTTCTGGAACCAGAGATCCGTCCGTGTCTGCTTTGACTTGAAAAGCTGAGTTCCACCTCAAAACCTGTACAGTTGTGTCAAAATTTGCCTACAGGGGCATCACAATTGTCATAACTCTGCTACTGTTTGATGACAAATGAAGCATTAATCCTTGTATTAGGTCATTGTCCTCTGTGTACCATTTCATGTTTATGGCAAGCAAATTGAAAAAAAAAAAAAAAAAAAAAAAAAAAAATGAGAGAACTGAATGGCAGTCACAATGCAATTTATTGTTATGAGAGTTTATTGTCAAACTAATTTATGAATGAAATGGTGTGATGTGTAGATTACTGAGCAAACAAAGTAGTGAATGATTATGGGCAAACTTTAGCATCAAAGATGACATCCATCCTGTCCTCTACACAGCCACCCCCACAAACATTCGTCAGACACTAGTTGGTGCTATCATACAGCACTATATAATAACCCTAAAATTTAACATTTGCACTTTAGTTCTTAACTCTGGACCCAGCTAATAAACTGCAGTGGGAATGACTGATCATTATGATCCTCTCTTTGTGGCCTGGGTTGCGAGGGGCGGTGGATTCTTCACAGCGGCTCATCTTCTCTGGCCCACAGCGCTTGAGGGGAATAATTGCCTGGTAGCATCACGGGTGCGTCTCCATTCTGGACCGTGGATCCGGCAGCTTACGTCTCTGGCGGCACGGGAGTCCCTCTATGCTCCCTTCCTGGACCTACGAGGACACCAGCGTGTATGCATGGGGAAGAGACCATTTATCTGAATCCTTCTGTGTCCTCAAATAATATGTCCACATCAGGGATACTCAAATCTGGCTCGCGAGATCCACTTTCCTGCAGAGTTTAGCTCTAACCCTAATCAAACACACCTGAGCATGCTAATCAATGTCTTCAGGATCATTAGAAAATCACAGGTAGGTGAGTTTGATCAGGGTTGGAGCTAAACTCTGCAGGAAAGTGGATCTCGCGAGCCAGATTTGAGTATCACTGGTCCACATGCTCATCCACATCTGCACAAAATGTTTTACATCACTCTGAGTTCTTTGAATTGAAAAAAAAAACAAAAACTACTTTTTAGAACTTTTCTGATTTGAGATGGTATATTTTGGGGTGTGGCCTGTAAGGACTAATTGACCCTTCCCAGTAAGGTTGATTGACAAGCTGTCTGACCAGTCATAACGCCGAATCTGCCATTTTTGTCCGACAAACAAACAAGACAGGAGAGTAGATTAATGTCAGTAGTGGTTGAAAAAAGATACCTTCTGATGTTCATTCATGTTTATTTCATGCTATAACTAGGAAAGAGGAAGAGATGACCAGTTCACATGCTGCTTGAACTGAGGCGCTACAGCAATCTGTCATGACACATTAAAAAGCCACAAAACAGTATTTATTGTTTGAATTTCTTTAAAAAAAAAAGCCTAAATTTGAAAGCTGAGGCTCTGTTTCATCCTTAAAATAACCTGCTCTGTCTTGGCTGTCGGCACGTTGTCAGTTTCCACTCTGTGAGAATATGATGTGTGGCATGAGACCGCCATGGCATGTCAGACATAGCAACAGTAACGAAGGGGGGCGGGCCTTTGCAAAGGGTCAGTTGGCCTGTTTTTTTTGTAAAAACAATATACAAATTTCACAAAACGAGTTACATGTGCAAAACGGGACAATTTGAGGAAATATATCAAATTTGATGATTTTTGATGCTAGGGAGGTTACAGCAATTTGGAAATGATCACCACATAGCAAAGTGAATGACAAAAAAAATGTTGTCATGTCAATGTTGTCACCCTGAGGGAATCAGAATAAGAAATCCACAGCCATATCATCCTGCAGCCCAAGACAGGTTGCCCACTGAAGCTAAGCAGGGTCGAGCCTGGTCAGTACCTGGATGGGAGACGACCTGGGAAAACTAGGTAGCTGTTGGAAGAGGTGTTAGTGAGACTAGCAGGGGGTGCTCATCCTGTGGTCTGTGTGGGTCCTAACACCCCAGTATAGTGACGGGGACACTATACTGTAAAAAGCACCGTCTTTCGGATGAGATGTTAAACCGAAGTCCTGACTCGCTGTGGTCACTAAAAATCCCTTGGCACTTCTCGTAAAGAGTAGGGGTGTAACCCCGGTGTCCTGGCCAAATTCCCTCCACTGGCCCTCGTCTATCATGGCCTCCTAATAATCCCCATCCACTTGATTGGCTCTATGACTCTCTCTCCTCTCCACCTATAGCTGGTGTGTGGTGAGCGCACTGGCGCTGTTGTCCTGTGGCTGCCATCGCATCATCCAAGTGGATGCTGCACACTGGTGGTGGTTGAGGAGAGACCCCGCACATGATTGTAAAGCGCTTTGGGTGTACGGCAATGCACAATAAAGCGCTATATAAATGCATCATTCATTCATTCATTCATTTAGGTCTGATGAGTGCTTTTCACACTGCACTTACCAGGTTATTGTCATTCTAAACCCTACTTACCTTTATAATCCGAAAAGTCCATTAAAGAAAAAACATGATAGTACAGTCTGCAGTACATAATGCCCAGCAATGGTGACAGCTACCCAGGCCAAGGCCAGAAACACACAACAACATTTCAAAATGAACGTGTAACATCTACCAGAGAGTTAGAGTCTACACAGATGAAACAGAAGGCAAAAGAAGAAAAACTCAAGTTAGTCAACTAGTTGTTCCACGAGCCTTTTTAGTTTGCACCAGCATACTCTTCTCACACACATGTAAAAGAGTGAGTAGAAAACAAAACACTCCAGTAACACCAAAAACAAGATTAATGTGTAGTTTTACCAGAGCAGTCGAAGTTTGACAGAGCGTCCAAATAAGGATGAGTCTTTACCCTGACCAACTCATTCACAGCATACGAGACAGGGCAACACATTTGGTCGTAGTACTTCTTACTCTTGACATGGCTCATTTCTAAAATGGATCTTCCCTGATTGACCACTCCAAGCTTTCTGGGTAAGGGATACTGGGCTCATTTGTTCCGTCACAGTTTGGTAGGTAGCGATCCCAAGCAGTGTGCTTGTTACCAACATAAGCACGGATGGCAGTCTTCAGCGACCAATTCACCCCCTCCATCATGTTTGGTTGGGGGTGATACACAGCTGTGAGTCTTTGTTCAGTTCCCAGGGTGTTGAGTAGATGCTTAAAAAGTTCACTCACAAATGGAGACCCTCTATCCGAGATCAGGTAAGTGGGTGCACTGTGTCACACAAAGATCTCCCTAAGCAACTTGCTGGCAGCAGCTTGGGTGGTTGCTTCTCTCACCGCAATAATTTCCACTTCTTGAATCTCGCTATTCCATCAGAATCCTTTTAATGGCCGTAGGTGCATAGAGTTTAAGGCACTTCATAGGGTGAAGATTACAGGACACTTTGTCATCTACAAAGTCCATCCTGGATTACATACTAAGACAATTTCCCATCATTACTCTCATCCTGACTCTCCAACAACTGCAAAAGCCTCCTCGTAAATCAGGGGTGTCCAAAGTCCGGCCCGTGGAAGAATTTCAAACAGCCCACAGCTTGTCTATTAAAATATATAATATGTGGCCCACCAAACATAATTTACAAAATAGTTTCACGACGTCAACACAAGATGACAGCACTAATTTTTAGACCAGATGTTGCAGTAAAACGTGAGTGATAACAAATTGATAATTCATATGCGCTTCCATTTCTTTAGCTCAGAGGAATTCCTAAACGCACCAAAAGCGGAACAGCACTACTTGTGTGAACCGCGCTGCACGGACCACTATTCGCTCTGCCTAAAGACAGCACAGCACCAGCTCAGAACAAATGCATTTACTCGCTGACTAATCTCGATCACGCAACCACTAAACAGTGCTGATCCAGATCCAGTGAGAAGCATTCAAGTTTGGAGCAGAGGTCTCCGATACAAACCACAGTTGTGCATCTCAATAACACACAGCGGTGTTTCCTTACTAAATGATTCTGCATTTTTGAATTAATCATGAATCAATGATTCAGTGGTCCATTCATAAAGACAGGCACTTGCTTCATTCTTGAATGAATTCTTGAATTTTGCAGTTTAATGCATTCATGCTATTTCAGCTTTATTAAACTGTCTGTGGAAATGCATGAATGCCACTTCAGCTGCTTCTGTTTGTTCTGCAGTGAAAATATAGGTTTTGTTAATAATGATTTCATTTGATTGGTAACAGCCCTGTATTGTCTCATTATATTAAGTTAAACTGTTAATAAAATGTAAGAATTTGATATGAAAGATGACACATGCATTTAATACAGTTAGGGAAAAATAGCCTTTAAATAGACAAAAAATTACCTGGAAATTGATTTAAATAAATTTAAGTATGCAGTAGCTTCAGTCATATAAAACGTAATTTCCCAACAACAAAATTGTGGCCAATGAAAATGCTGCATGGCTAGTAATTTTGGAAAACCACTAGCCATAGTGGCTAGTGAGCAAAAAAGTTGATGTCAAGTCTTGCACACACACACACATGCATTATATATTATATATATATATATATATATATATATATATATATATACACACACACACACACAGGGAGAAGTATCTGTAAAACCCCCAGTAATATCCAGCCATACCTAAAAAATGCATCAGTTCTTTCTTCGTAGATGGAACAGGGAATCACTCAATAGCACATACTTTTTCTTGCAATGGATGCACTCTACCGTGTCCCACTTCCCTTCCCAAATAGACCACAGTTGCTTTTGCAAACTCACATTTGGATAAATTGACAGTAAGATGAGCTTCAGCTAGACGAGAAAACAGAGCACGAACACGCTCCAAATGCTGTTCCCAGGTATCTCTACAAACAATTACGTCATCTAAATAAACGGCGCAGCCCGAAAGTCCTGACACAGCCCAGTTCAGCAATCTCTGGAACGTCACCGGCGTATTTCTCAATCCAAAACTCATTACAGAGTAAGAATATAATCCAGAAGATGTAATAAAGGCAGTGATTTCTTGTGCCAAGATGTTAATGGCAATGTTTCTGAATTTGTCAATCTAGGTTGCAATACACAATCTGCAGGAGCTTCAACGTCCTCCTCAATCTCCCCAGGTGGGATCCCCTCCCCCTCGGAAACTGTTAGTACAGCCATAGTTTTAGAATCTGCCCTATCACGAGAGAAATACGGTTTTAACAGGTTAACATGACAAAGCTGCTCAGATTTCTTTTGATTGGGCATGGAAATAAGATATTTCAACTCAGATACACACAGAGTAACTGTATAGAGTCCCGAGAATTTAGCCCGAAAGGGTGATGACGGCAAGGGCGATAATACCAAGACCTGATCACCCGGAGAAAACTCTCGCATTTCAGAATCACGATCAAATAATCGCTTAATTTTCCCCTGCTTTTTCTCCAAATTCTCTCGTGCAGCTTGACCCGCCAAAAACAATCTCCTCCTAAACCCATTCACATAATCCAACAGGCATATCGAAGGCTCTTTTCCCTTCAGGCTGTCTTCTAAAATGGCTAAAAGACCATGGATTTTGTGCCCAAAAACCAGATCATTAGGGCTAAAATTTAAACTAGACTGTGTCACCTCTCTTGCTGACAAGAGAAGCCAAGGAAGTCCCTCCGCCCACTCACGATTCAGTTCAGTACAATAAGCGCACAACAAAGTCTTCAATGTCTGGTGAAAGCACTCCAGCACGCCTTGACTTTGTGGATGATAAGTGTGTGACTGTTGGTGCCGCACTCGCAGTTACTTCAATATTTCGGCAAACATTTTGGAGGAAAAATTTGTTCCCCGATCACTTTGAATAATTTGTGGAATACCAAAAATGGCAATAAATTGTGAGAGAGCCTTAACTACTGTTACGAAAGAGCATAAGTTGCCAACAGACAGCAGGTCCAAATGCAGTTTAAGATCCTTTAATGATAATCCACAGACAGACACATCCAAAATACATGACAGAACCAAGGAGAGGAGCACAGGAGGTAACACTTATTAACAACTCACACAGACAATAGCAAACCAAGGCTTAATATACACAAACAGAGGACCAAACAGGAAATGGAACACAGCTGAACCAGGTAGACACTAATGAAAACACAACATGATGGGAAATGGAGTCCATGACCAGAACAACAGGCAGAAACACAAGACAATATAGGAACGCCCTCTAATGCCTCACGGCGGTGCAGGCAACCAGGCATGACATAGCCCCCCCTCTAAGGGTGGATTCCAGACGCCCTACACTATCAAAGTCCAGGAGGGTGGTGGTACAGAGGCGGATACGGGGGGAGGGAAGGAGGGCCAGGACTGTTGAGAGGTACGGGAAGGCAGAGATGGAACTGAGGGTGAAGGCCATGGATGAGTTTGCAGAGCAGAGGGCCGAGACCAGATCAGTACCAGAGATAAAGCTGACAGAACTGAAGGGGGTGGCCACGGAGGAATCAGCGGATCAGAGAGCAGGGACCAGAGTGAAGCCAGAGGTGGAGTTGATTGGACTAAAGGCAGTGGCCACGGTGAAGTCAGCAAAGCAGAGGGTGGAGACCATAGTAAAGCCAGAGGTGGAGCTGATTTGACTGAAGGCGGTGGCCATGGTGGAGTCAGCAAAGCAGAGGGCATAGACCAACTTGAGGCCAATGATGGAGCTAATGGAGCTGATTGACCAGAAGGTGGTGCAGATGAGACAGATGGAGGTCTGGGCGGAGCTGGTGGAGCACATGGTGGCTCAGGTGGCTCCCACTGGATCGGCGGCCAGAGAGGAAGTGGGTCTGGATTGGGTTCCACGACCAGACCTGGTTCGGAAACAGAGTCTTGGACTGAACTTGGCTCAGGACAAGAAATCTGGACTGGACTTAATTCCGGAATGAATTCTTGGACAAGACTTGACTTAGGACCAGAGACTTGAATCGGACTTGGCTCCGGAACGGATTCTTGAACTGACTTGGTTCTGAAATGAATTCTCGGACTGGACTTGGCTCAGGAACAAAAACTTGAACTGGACTTGACTCCGGAATGGATTCTTGGACTGGACTTGGCTCAGGACCAGAGACTTGAACTGGATTTGGTTCCAGAATGAATTCTCAGCCTGGACTTGGCTCAGGAACAGAAACTTGAACTGGACCTGACTCCGGAATGGATTCTCGGCCTGGACTTGGCTCAGGAACAGAAACTTGAACTGGACCTGACTCCGGAACAGATTCTTGAACTGGACTTGACTCCGGAGTGAGAGTACAGTGTACTGCCCAGACACGCAACATAGCCACTGCCATGACTGGGAGCACTACAGACTGAGGAAACACCTCTATAAACTCTACTGTGGAAGACCTTGGGATGCCAGCTGCTCTCACAGACCTCAATGGTAGGTCCACCAAACTGGAAGACAGCCTCAAACGCCCAGAGAAAGCCTTATTGTCTCCACATGCAACACTCTTGACGACCGAGAACTCTTATTTGATTTCCATGACAACCGGAAATTCTTGAGTGTCATCCCTGGTGGCTGAAGATCTTGGCGTGGCTTTCATAACAGCTGGAGGCTCTGGTGTGGCGAACCAGACAGGGCAAGTGGCAACTCTGGCCAATGAGGTGGCAGGTGAATTAGCTCTGGCAGGTGGTGGCTCCAGCTGTGGCTTGACGGCTATCTTGGGAGTTGACTCTGGCTGGAACATGGCAGCCATATTGGGAGCTGACTCTGGCTGGAGCATGGTGACCATCTTGTGTGCTGACTCTGGCTGGAACATGGCAGCTATATTGGGAGCTGACTCTAACTGGAGCATGGTGACCATCTTGGTCAGAGTTGACTCTGGCTGTGGCATGGGAGTGGTGACGAACACTGTACTTGCGACCATCAGTGTGTGGCATGGTGGCAATCCTGGTTGGCTGGATTCCAACTTCAAATTACTTACTAATTCTCCAGAACTATCACGTTCTCTACTACCGTCTGCTGACAGTCTTCCATCAGCCATAAGTTTCAGTCATTCTATTTGTAACTGATAATCCCTGGCTTGACGATCTAACTCCAATTTTTGTTCGTGTTTAAGTTTTTCATACTCGATTTCACATTGATTTACCAAATCGTCAGCCCTAAGTTTTGCTAATTCAATCTCCTTCTCTTTGAGTTCTCTCTCGCGTTCCGTCACCTGCCTATACATTTCTTTTTCATGAGCCTGCCTTAACTCCAACATTTCTTTTTGTTGTTCAAACGATAAATTACTCATTGAAAAATCAAACTTCCCTACCTCTACATCAACCATTTCGGACACGTCCGTCAGCACGCCACAATCAACCAACTTCCCTTTAATCAGCTCTCTCAACTAGGGATGCAGCGATTAACCCGTTTCGCGATTAACCACGCTTTAAAGCATCACAGTTAATTAATTGTAAAGGTTCCACTAAACCGAGTGTTTCTGTTACACAGAAAGGAACTGTTGCAGCTTGCGCAAAACGAAAACAAAGTTAGACTAGCGATGCACCAGCTTAAAATGATGTGCTTATCAGAGACACGGAGGCTACTACAGGCATTAGATTAACTGTGACAAAGGAAGCTTTATTTCCACCAGAGAATTGCTTGTCGATAATGTGGGACCATTTTGGGTACTCCAAGAATGAACAGTTTGTCATTTAAATTTTGTCGTAAAAAACTGCTGCTAAAGAGCAAATACATAAGGGATAATGCACGGCTAGCTGTACACTGGACGATTTTAATGCACGACGTGAAGGCAAGAACCACCTGACGCGAAGCTACGGCTCTTTAGCTCAGCTTTCTGCCTGCTTCAGATCAGAAAGAGATGAAATAGTGCGGTAAGATCACATTTATTTGAATGAATCAATTATAACATTTAGCTACTTGTATTAATTATTCGATCGAGAGAGAGAGAGAGAGAGGTGACAGTTGCCTGTGTGAAGTAGCCTACCTGCAGTAGGCATCTGTGCATCTCTCCAGTAGTATATTTGATCTATTTTATTAATAAAAGTCACAGTGCAGTGTTCTCCTGAATGTTTGTATATTCAGGCCAAAATAATAGACATGATTTTCTCAGGCCACATGTAAAATCATATGAATTATTATAAAGATTATTAAAATGAATACGTATGGATAACAGCTGATTACAATAATATTTCGTCTTATATCCATCATTAGTAACAGTTTCCCCTGTGAAAAGTTAATATTAGTAGTATATTAATAATACTTCATTAACTTTATTTGCAATCCCTGTTATAGTATTATTCATGTAAAGTAAAAACCAACAAGATTTTTTTTCACCATGTTTCCAAATTCTCTACCCCAGGTCCAAAAGAAATGTAAAGAATGTACAAAGTGAAATCATTAAATACTTTTGTGATCTATTTCTATTTGTTATTTTCAAAAGATAAATACTGTCATGGATGTTTACAGAGCAGAGGTCACCTTTTTTAATTCCAATGAGAGAGATGGACTTTTGTTTATTATTATTTTGTGCTGTATTGTTGGTTACTGTTATTTCTGCTTCAAAAGCCAGCAATAAATAACATTTCAGTATCTAAAGAGTGTTCATGTGATTTTATACAGTACATTAGTAATGTTGTGAAATGAATAAATGCATAATAATCGTCATAATTGAAAAACCGTGATTATTCCTCAGACAATAATCGTACAACAAAATCTATAATCGTTGGATCCCTACTCTCAGCTCATCTTTTCGCAAGCATTTATCGATCCCAACCAATTTATAATTTTCTACAATCCTCCATAACCTCTGCTTTGAACACAGGTTTAATTTTTCTTCTGACGGAGAACTAATGAATTCTTCTAACAAAGTCATACCTAAGAAGTTTGACTTAATTTTCGACTAAACGCAGTAGTAACAAAAAATATCACATCATTTCCTAACATCAGACACGATAAGCAAACTAGGCTCACAATCAAATCTCCCCCTAACTATCCCACATCCCCAACTAACTAACTCAACCCTAACTTTTCTGTATTTTCCCAAGAGCTAAGCCTCTTTAAGCATCTAATACCGCTGGTGCAAAGCTGAACTATCGGTCCAGATCTGCAACCACGGCCGTGCACTCAACCCAGGAAAACACTAAAAAAACAAACAAACAAACAAAAAAACAATAGCAACTTATCTGGGGAGCATAACCAATAATTAATTATGAGCCCCATTGACTTACCCGTCTGAAGCCAAACACAAACGAACTGCTCTGCTTACCACGCACGCACCTGATTCCCTTTACTAATTACCAGTCCGCGTGCCTCTAGAAGAAAAAAAAAGACGACCCCCATATGTGTTACATATGTGGAGTAGGTAGAGTAGGTTATATATGATGTTTTATGCACCAAAGACTTCTTTGTTGTTTATGTTTATTTTTCACATTTTTCTTTGGTTAGTTAGGATAGAGGGTTGTGGGAAAATAGTTTATAAGAATAGTTTTGATTTGTTTTGTTAATTTGGTGCCTCTCTAGTTTCTTTTCTACGACGGCGTTTTAGTGCCACCTTAAAAAATAAAAAAAAATCTAAAATTACGAGATTAAAGTCGTAATATTTCGAGAATAAAGTCGAAATATTACGAGAATAAAGTCGAAATACTACGAGAATAAAGTCGAAATGTTTCGAGATTAAAGTCGAAATGTTAGATTAAAGTCGAAATGTTTCGAGATTAAAGTCGAAATGTTACGAGATTAAAGTCGAAATGTTACGAGAATAAAGTCGAAATACTACGAGAATAAAGTCGAAATGTTTCGAGATTAAAGTCGAAATGTTAGATTAAAGTCGAAATGTTTCGAGATTAAAGTCGAAATGTTACGAGATTAAAGTCGAAATGTTACGAGAATAAAGTCGAAATGTTACGAGAATAAAGTCGAAATGTTACGAGAATAAAGTCGAAATATTACGAGAATAAAGTCGAAATGTTACGAGATTAAAGTCGAAATGTTACGAGAATAAAGTCGAAATATTACGAGAATAAAGTCGAAATACTACGAGAATAAAGTCGAAATGTTACGAGAATAAAGTCGAAATATTACGAGATTAAAGTCGAAATGTTACGAGAATAAAGTCGAAATACTACGAGAATAAAGTCGAAATATTACGAGAATAAAGTCGAAATGTTTCGAGAATTTAAATCGTAGAAATTAAAGTTATAATATTTTGAGAGTATAGACTATATTGCGCATGCAAACGGCCCGCATTGAGAGCACCTGGAGAAGTGGCCAGGCCACCGGAATTGATTTGAATATTGTTGCGTCCGAGCGGCCGCTTCATCTTACTGGGATGCGAAAGAGTCAATTTTAAGGACTCGCGGAAACAGCTTAATATCAAGAATATGATATTTATTAACAGACTGAACAGGAACAACTGTTTATCTTAACATCAGCTCACACACTCAATCGATATTCCTTTGGGGGGCGCTGTTCTCTTATTTAACCCTTTTTTTAATACACTACAAATATATGTGGGATTATTAGCAGAAATCATACCATGTGTCATACTCGCGGGGACAGTATGCTTGGAAATAATATTTCATGTCTTCCATTGCATTCGTTAGTGCGCCAGCCACCCAATAACAATATCTTAAGCTGTGCTTTTAATATAACACAAAGTCTCAGCTTTCAAAATCAGTTTTATAGCGAAACACAAATTATGTCTTACAATAATGTGATTTTCAAGCTCTTTAATGTGGCGTGACAGATCGCTGTATTTATGTGAATCAATTCATTAAATTATTGTGAAAATTCCACCACCTACTCCGCAAAAACCTCTGTGGCATCCAAACTTTCATTCCTCACATAGCCTGTTTAATTAAACAGCAATAAAACGTTCTAAAGTTTGAAGTGGACTCAAATTTGTTAACATAAGTTATATTGTTGTCTCTTCTGCTGTAAACGTTAAGTGACTATTCACAAACTGTTTTAGTCATGGTATAATCCTGTAAATGAGGACATAATATTTAACGTCTTCCATTGATTATTTGTAGCGCGCCAGCCACCCAGTAATCGCAACAATTGTGTGCTTTGTTGCTTTTACACACAGCTCAGTTTTGTCAGTTTTATAACGAAATACAAATTATAAATGTGTTTTTGCTCTTTATTTCATGTTTATAGCAAGATATAAAAGTGAAGGAACATCATAATGCATAAAAATAAAAACAGTTTAGCCTAATTTATAATGAAAATAATGTCTCGTAGTTCGTTATTGTAATCGGAAAATTGATTGACTCACATGCCGCATTATTGCAATATAGCCTACATATTGTTTGTATTTCGCTATAAAACTGACATATTTTGATAGCCGAGGCTTTGGAATATCTCCCGGTGCTCCCAATCCGGGCCATTTGCACTTGCAAAAGGCTAGAATATCTCAAAATATTATAACTATAATCTTTATTCTCGAAACATTTCGACTTTAATCTCGTAATATTTCGACTTTAATCTCGTAACATTTCGACTTTAATCTCGAAACATTTCGACTTTAATCTCGTAACATTTCGACTTTATTCTCGTAGTATTTCGACTTTAATCTCGTAACATTTCGACTTTAATCTCGAAATATTACGACTTTAATCTCGTAATTTTAATGTTTTTTTTTTTTTTTAAGGTGGCACTAAAATGCCGTCGTACTTTTCCCCTTAGTCAATTGTGTGTTTTTTTCTCTTCTATTTAATTAATATTGCTACATTGTAAATAGCTCATACACTGTCTAGTGACTTCAGCTAGTGGACAATAAACACCTGATTTAACACTATTTTCTTTTGCCTCTTTCTACCTCCTCCACTCTTTCCAGCAACAATAATATAACTAAATGTTACATTCTATCCCCTAGAACTCCCCTAGAGTTTGTAACAGTGCTGCTCAAAAGTATGTGACACTACCACAATATTGTCCAAGTAGACGGCACATAGATGAGACTTCTAGATGAGACCTGCAAGGACTGTGCTCATAAGTCTTTGGAATGAATCAGTGGTGATGCTGAGAGTGTCCTGCACACAGATGATAGATGATGCCACAAGCTTGTGCGTATCTGGAGACTATCTTGCAGTGTCTATGATGCAGGAAACACACGAAAAACACAGTATTTTTTACAGTGAAATTGCAAAATCATCTTAATTCCTAAACAGTATTTTTTATAGCCTACAGTCCCTAATGCTGTACTACTGGATATCATACTTATGACTTACAATGTGAAGGTTATATATCACTAATTTAACTCCAAGTTTACTCTCCAAGTGCTCTTTTTTATATATTTATTAAAACTTAAGGTCAGTTTCATGTAGGTCAGACATACACAGTAAAGAGAAAAATGGGGTTAAAAACTAGCCCTTAAGAGCACATTCACTGCACACAAATGAATAATAACACCTGATCTCATTGCTGGATGGTCAAATGAAGTTCCAAACATAGGTTCGGAAGGAGCCTAATCATTCAGTCCTGACAATCATCATTACGAGCTTATATAAGCAGCATTCATTGTGCCGTTCCAGCGACAATTCCCACTTCCCCATCTTCTCCATTTCTGTTATTCTCCCTCTATATAGTACCGCAATGGGGGGTTGAAATCAGAGCTCAAGCTGAGCCTCAGGATTGAGCCTCTGTCGAGGGCAGCAAGCCAAATTTGTTTACCATTAACCCTCAGGACTGGATGGGCAGGAGAAGTCATGAAGCATTCGTCAAACCAAAAGGAGAAATAAAGAAGCTTTGTTTCACTTGATTCAGAAGCATTTTACTGCACTTACATTTTCTCATCAATAATGACACACTTAACTTAGATGTTTATTTTATGTTCAGGAGATTGAAAACTGCAAGCAACATGGGTGTGTTTGTGTGGGACCTCATAGTGAAGTCACCTTTCAACCGAATACACACATTTAACAAAGAAAGTACTCAAAAGATTTGCATTTTGTTCAATTAGGCCCCTGTAAACTTGATGAAATAATAAAGTTTTAATAATGTTTTTTTCTTCTTTTTTGCAAAGCATAAATTTCATTGTCAACTAGTGCTGTCCACTTTATTAACAGATTAACAGGACAAACATAAGACCACTGCATATACACAAGAGTTCAGGGAACACGATCTCAAACACGATGAACAGTAGTTTGCACAGAAAAGTTCACTTAATCTGTCCACAGTCTGAGATGGTGATGGTTTTCGTGGGTTTCCCATCTTTAGCGCCCAGCTCTCCGATTCTCCTCACCACATCCATGCCCTCTTTGACAAATCCAAAGGCCACATGCTTGAAGTCCAAGGGCTCTGCTTTCTTGAGGGTGATGAAGAACTGTGAGCTGTTGGTATCTCTGCCGCAGTTGGCCATGGACAGCAGCCCCGGCCCTGTATGCCTCACCTCGAAGCTCTCGTCTTCAAACTTCCCTCCATAGATGGATTTTCCTCCCATCCCATCCTTTTTCATGATATCACCACCCTGAGTGACAGCAGGACAAAACACAAACACTTATTCAAATAGCCATCAGAAACCAAAGCTCGAAGCAGAAACACTCCAGATATTTCAGACCGTCACCATGCATGGCTCGGTTTATATCTAGTGTTTGATGTTTAGTTCATAATGTTCAATATGCTCCAGACGTTCAGCAGATCTTTAAGTTTCTTTGATTAGTTTTTGTTAATATTTAGAATGACATTTTCTGTTTTCATTTGAATTTTACAGTTCTAGCCAATTTGTTGTGTTTTTGTCATTTTTATTTTTACATCGTTTTTATTCATGTTTATTTTAAGTCTATTTAGTTTTAGTTATTTCAGTACTCCAGATTATATGGAATTGGTGCCCTGGACGAATCTAGAATAAAATATGTATTGTTATATTTTATATCAGTTAATGATTATTTTATTTTATACAACAGTCTAATTAGCTGAGAGGTGTTTCCAGCTATGTGTCAAAGATCCATTCACTCCAAGAACAATAAAGATAACTAACTATAAAGTTCTAAAAATCGTTCTAAATGTAAGAGAGTAGTGGAGTTCACACCACAACTATGACTATAACAATACAGAGGGATGATATCAATGGGATCACTTTCAGAACAATTTTTTCCAGCTGATGAATTGTATGGGTACTTTTTGAACATTTCCAACATATTTTAACATTACCGTGATAATATAGATAATAGAGATCATGGTCATTTGTTCATTGTGTGATTCAGTTGCAAACTGAAGAAAAAATTGTTTTAAGGCACTTTGTGACTTTGTTTTTTTACTTAATACACAAAAAAAAAGAAAAAGAAAAAAAATACAAAATTTTACAAAATGTAATTTCTTGCTGATTTGATATTTTATAATAGTGATTTTATAATTTCAAAATATACAGCAAAAAGTAGAGATGAATGACTAATAAGCCAATAAGTGCTCCTCTGCTGCAATCTACAGGTTAAAGTGGTAATTTGAAGTGTTTTTTTTTTTTTTTTTTTACCCAAGTGTTTGTTTACTACAAAGCATACTTTGATCATCCCATTCAAAATAATATTTAAATTGCACCATTTTTAGAGCTTTAAAGTGCTGGAAATGTTTGAAAGTCAATGAAAAGTGCTTGAATTTCTCTCTCAAAAAAGGTTGTACAAATCCTGCTACAACACCATGATTATAGTTAGCATTAATGCTTCTGGTTTGATCTGTTTATAACAGAGAATTCTGTGCAGAATTCAAACGCTCCTCCCTGGATCTAGCAGCACTGTGCAGTAACAGTGTCGTAACAGAGATCATTGCTTCCTGAATAAACCTATTCTGAGCTTGGACCAGTTTGCGCTGCACTCAAGTACTGGTCCAATCTGATAAACTGGCTGCTCAAAATAGTAGCGCGTTACGCTTTTATGATGTTTCTTATATGCGACAAAAACAGCAGCGCTTATGAGACAATGCGGTGGCCACTGTAACCGCTCACAAAATTTAATCACACCAGCAGAAAAAATGGTTGCAAAATGTCTGGGCCTCTTAAATTTTTTTCCTTACATTATGTTAATAATAATAATTTCGTGAAAATATGTTCGTGTTTTTTTTGTTTTTTTTTTCATTTTGATAATCCATTGCATGTTAAAATGGTAGCCTAATAAAACTGTCTATTACCCAGCACTTCGCAAGCATTGCCTGAAAAGAGGCAGGCAAGCCAGCATGTTGTTCAATCTCAGGCAGCTATCCACCTGCTCTCCCTTCGGTGTACTCCGGGTAGTGTGCAGAGTTTTGAAAACAAACTTTGTGAGCTCAGAGGGAACATCCCATTCCAACTAGAGATGCACGACTGCGGCATAATTTGTCTCACTGAAACCTGGCTTTGAGAAGAGATCTACCATTGAACCACCCAGCTTTCTTATTCATCGCATGGACAGCGATCGCAACCTCACAGGGAAAAAGAAAGGTGGTGGCATCTCTTTTACATTCACATCAAAGCTTTCTGCTCCCCTGATCTGAAATATATGATTATCTGTCAACCTTTCTGGATCCTGAGAGAATTTTCTTACATATTATCACTATGGCTCTATACTTCCCCCCGCAAATGGACACTGAACTGCCGCTTATAGAATTACACATAAAAATCAACAACATACGTTGCGTTGTGCTGCAACAGCTCAAGCTGCCTACACTGGATGCGACAAAGCAACCGTTGAATCCATTTGTCCTTTGTGTCAGAAGGGTACATCATAAATAGAATGGTGCATCAGCTTAGGGCCAATTCACACTGCACTGACAGATGCAGACCAATGCTGACGGTCACCAGATTATAGTACGTCACTTCTCAGACCTTCCAAGACCAGACAAACAGCGATTCAACATGTTCCACTGGTGAAATCAAATGTTGAACAATGCCAAAAGAAGCCAACAGGGCTAACACACTGACAAAACCTAATGAACATGTCTGTTGCAGTTTGTCTGCGTCTGTCAGTGCAGTATGAGTTGGCCTCTACTCCCAGGGATTTGTTGTTTTGCATCACATCCAGAGTAGATGGGTTCTATTGTCTTTAGCTGTGAGGCGCTGCTGGCATCACGTTTTCAATAAAAAAAATGATCAGTTTTCATAATTGCAGGTTTTTCAATAAAAAACGTTCAGCTTTCATAATTGTTTAAAAAAGCTTAAACATTTTTTAAATAGATTTTTTTAAAGAGTTCTAAAGGGGGAAGTGACCAAAATTGTTTGAAAACCATTGTGTTACATGAACAAATGAACAAAATATGCAAAAAAATAACTTGGCCATTATTGACAGATATGCATTATTTGTCGATTTTGTAGATAACAACTGCAATAATGATTGTTTTGACATTGAGAATCCAATTCAATTGCTGATCCATGCTGTGTTTTCATAATAATATTATAACAGTAGGTTCTCACCTGACACATGAAGTCTGGGATGATTCTGTGGAAGACAGACTGGCGGTAACCAAACCCCTTCTCTCCTGTACACAGAGCCCGGAAGTTCTCTGCTGTTTTGGGGACAATGTGAGCAAAGAGCTCCATGACGATTCTCCCAGCATCTTCGCTGTCTACGGTGAGGTTGAAGAACACCACAGGGTTGGACTCTCGTGAAAGCGCCTCAACGACGGACATCTGAGCGGCGTCAGCCTGAAACATGCGGCTCTGGCAGTCGGTGAACACTCGTCTGAAGGACTCAGCCAGCTCTGCAGTCTTGAACTTGGCCGCCAGCTGCTCGACTTTCCCATCTCCCTCTGTGTGTGAGAATAAACATACAGATGTGAAGACACTGGCAGGAGAGATACACTATATTGCCAAAAGTATTGGGACACCCCCTTCTAATGAACAAGTTTGACTACTTTACGATTTGTGCTCATGGAAATTACTAATGTTGAAGCATATAATGATATTCTAGGGAATTGTGTGCTTCTAATATTATAGCACCAGTTTGGACAGGACCCTTTTCTATTCTAACATGACAATGCCTCTGTGTATAAGACAAGGTTCAAAAAGAAATGATTGATTGAGTCAGTGTGGAAGAACTTGACTGGTCTGCATAAAACCAAGTCCTAATCCCAGTTGAACACTGGCTCTGGTGTGACTGTAAATGGAGACCTTGAGCCAAAAACTCATCACCAAACACCAATGACTTGTACATATGGGTACAGTCATTTTAGACACTTCCAAAACTATTGCAACAGAGATGGAAATACAATTTTTAAATACATGATTTATGTTCCCATCGTTGTTGCCACAGATTTGGAAGTGCCTTGTTCTGTTCTAAAGAAGGGGGTGTCCCAATACTTTTGTCTATATAGTGTATGTACAAGTCATTGGTGTTTGGTGATGAGTTTTTGGCTCAAGGTCTGCATTTAAAGTCACACCAGAGGTGTTCAGCTGCTTTCTGCAGACCAGTCAAGTTCTTCCACACTGACTGAATCAATCATTTTCTTTTTGAACCTTGTCTTATACACAGAGGCATTGTCATGTTAGAATAGAAAAGGGTCCTGTCCAAACTGGTGCTATAATATTAGAAGCACACAATTTCCTAGAATATCATTATATGCTTTAACATTAAGATTTGTACTCATAGAAATTTCTAAAGTAGTCAAACCTGATCATTAAAAGGGGGTGTCCCAATACTTTTGGCAATATAATGTAGGGTATGAGCAGAGGAGAGAGGCCTGTACCGGAGTAGTCAGTGGCGGCCCACACTAGTGCATTAGGTGAGGCGTTCATGGGCTTGAGTTCGATGCTCTGGTTGATGGTGTGGTTGGCGCAGACTTTCAGCACCTGCTCGCGTCTCATCACCACACGGTAGCGCTTCTTCACGGGGTGGAAGAGGATCTTGATGTCTCCCACGCCGCGCTCCTTCCACTGGTTGAGCTCGCGGTCCCAGCGGTAGAGTTTGGCTCTTTCTTTGAACAGGATCTCTTCGTCCTCCTCACCGGACCTCACCTCCACCTGCAGGGGCCATGTCAACACACGTCACACTTCTCTGGAGATATGAAGACCACAGCTAACAGCATCACAGCAAACACTCACCTCAGGTAGGGACACGATCGGCTCAAAGTGGATCTCATCATTAAGGGGCAGCTCATCATCACTGCCCTTCTTTTTTTCTTCATTTTGAGTCGCTGCACTTCCAAAAACTGTGGCTCCAGCATTTGACCATGTAAAATTATCATCTGCAGAAAAAACAAACAAAAAAACAAGCTGAAATCATCACTCTGCCAACATTAATACTGACAGCAGCAGTATGCTATCATACTAGTACTTTTATAATACTAATTCATATAATACTTCCAATGAAGTCAGACACACGCAAGAAAATTAACATTATGAATAGCTTTAAAAAAAAAAAAAAAGTTGTTTGAAAAGTTTGAGCTTGTTCACAGACAACAGGTCTGATCACTAGCATGACATCAGAAAACACAGCCTGTCGGGAAAATACATTATTATGAAATGCAGAAATGAGTGAGTCTTCATGGATATTGTTCATCATTTAATCTTTAGGTCATGAAAATTGAATGACGAAACGCATAGGTCTTTAAAAATGATTAAATGTGTAGGTCTTTAAAACAACCAAAAAAAAGATCTTATGATCTGCTTAAGAACATAATTTTCCAAAGTCAAACAAAGATTAAAATACATTAGAATACAAATAACATTGACCTGCGTGTTTTAGGATAACTGCATTTACTGTATGCAATAAAAACACTATTTATTGTCAGAAGACAATTATTAGGCACTGACCTTTTTTGGCAAATGCAAATTCCCCTGTACTCTTTGTCAAGTCTGCAAATGAAAACAAACTTGGTGATGCAAATCCAAAAGAAAGACCTGCTGGAGCAGAGCAAACACACATCACATGCTAAACAACATTCAGCAGGCAAATGATTTAGAGCTTGTTTGAGTGTCTCTGTGCTTTACTCTCTGACCCTGATCCTTACTCACTCATCATGCTTTTTAACCTGTCATTATACTTTTTATCTTGTCCTGTCCAAATAGGGCCTACAGACAATCATATGTTGAAAGATCAACTGTTGAAATATCTCACGGCTGGATTGGTATATGGTTTCTGTGATGTTTTGTATGTTGTGGGAAGAAAGTGCAACATCCAATACCACTATGGTTACAAATCATACCTGCATTTGGTTGCAAACACTTAACTTGCATTTAGTTATTTTTTATAAATAGTTATTTTTTTGTCAGTGTGCAAATCTTTCAGCAGCTCTTCATGCGGTAACACAACAACATGTTTGACATGTTATGTGAGAGATAGCAAAGAACTGTTACAATCTAAGTCAAACATCTTTATGCAGGAAGAAAGAATAAGAGGTCACTCTACTTTATGTAGTAAGTTGATCAGTATGAAATTATTTATTGTCGTTTATGAGTCTGTAAATCATGTGAGTGACTGAAAGGTCATCTTTGCACTGTTCTTCTTAACAGCATAAAAAACATCTGCTTGTGATTAAATTATAGGGCTGTATGATTAATTGTATTTTAAAGGGGTCATGAACTTGCCTCTGTTTTTTATTTTGTACTGGTCGCTGAGGTCCACTTATAATGCTATCAAGATTTTTACATAAAAAAAAAAAAACATAATTGAAAGTAATAAGCTATTTTCTGTCATGATTTTAGCCCCCCTCATCAGAACGCTCTGTTTGAATAGTATGGCAGATTGTAGACTCAGAAGTAAATGCCCAATGCTATGAGTGGCTAATAGTTGTGTATGTATGACATGTTTGACATTCCTCATAGATAGATGCTGCTGTGATTTAGGTTAAAAATGTAAAACATATCAAACGATCTGTAATAACTGAGAAAGCAATAGTGTCCACGTAATAAAAACTGTTACTCACACTTGTGTTCCGACATTACTGTCAGATCCAATACAGCATCGTCTTTTAGTTTCAATCTTTTTGAAAATCCCACGTCGAATTGTATCTTGTTTCTAAACGAATCCGCGGTAAAATTAAGTGAACAAAGGACCAAGTTCTTACTGACGCGGTCTGGAACTACATTAAAAATAAATGAACTCTTTCCTAATGCTGGGATCAGAAGGAAGGCAATGTTTTTCCACAAGTTGGCACTGCACAGCGTCTTGTCTTCAGAGCATCTTTATCATTCGGTTTCTGTGTAGACCTGCTTTTGCCTCACTCTTTATTACACTTCATGTACTAATCAGTGGGCGGGGCTAAACAGGCCGTCATCTAGAATCGGTGGGTGGGGCAAAACAGACAATGACGTTGAATCGGTGGGAGGGGCTAAACATACAGTGATGTAGAAATCGGGTGGGCGGGGCTAAACAGACAGTAGGTGTGTTCGACTTGAAGCGGCACTGCGCAGAACGATAATTTATGACATCAAAGTATCACGAGAGCGTTAAGAGAGCAGTTGGATTCTTATGCTTTTGAATCGCTCTCGCGGTACTTTGACGACATGCACTGATCATTCTGCGCAGCGCCGCTTCAAGTCGAACGCACATAATGACACAGAATCGGTGGGTGGGGCGAAAAAGGCAGTGATGTGGCAGGCGTTGATCTTCTTCTGGAGGCGGAGCTTATCCACACTATTACATCATAGAGTAGAACATTCCACGAGCTGGCATTTTGGCAGACTGCCTTTCAACTCAAACTGTTCTTAGACTAACAAAGTTTTGAGTTCTGAAACTTAGAGGATGTTTTTATAGTACAGTGATCTCTTATATGTCAAAAGATCAAGGGAATTTTGATTTCCCAGTTCATGACCACTATAATTTTGTTCAAGATTTCTGCTTCTCTTAATTAATTCATTATTATAGTCACAGTGTTGGCCTGCTGGTTATTTATCCTGAATTTTTTTTTTCTTTGTTTGACATTGCCATTATGTTGCATTGGTAATCATCCTCCGCAAGCATTCATGGTTGCGGTTGCCAGATGTCAAGAGTTTAAATCCCCCAATCAGACCATTTTCTCTTAAACTGATACATTTTCTCACCAGTGTTTCACTTCATCTTCCCAGTTGGCAACCATGTAAACACTATATTTGTATATTATATATTACAGCTCTCATAAAACTTTGACTGCCTTGTCATTAAAATAAAATAAAATAAAATAAAATAAAATAGATGTAGCACAAACCTTTTAAGTAATTTGCATGCAGTGTTCTGGTTGCAATGACATGGGGGTGGGGAGGGGGGCGTTTGGGGGTGATAGTTCAATCAACTGTCCCAGCCAATAGCCAGACCCCATTGTCGAGCCCTGATACCTGAACTAGTCTCAGTAATGTATTTCACAAGAGCAACCTACCATGATCAGATGCTCTATCATCTCCATCCACATACAGCTTTCCCTTCAGATTCCTCACTGAGCTTTCAGAATCTTCATCTGTGCAACAGAGTGAAAACACACTGGTGTATATCTGAAGTGAATCATTTCTCATAATGACACAGTTTTATTTAATTAGAAGCTGTGGATACTAGGCATGGCGATCAAAAGCATATGCAAATGAGCGTGAGCTTTCAGGAGTTTAAGAGTACTAAATGACTGGAGAAATCTTGCATATGTCGCCAGAGAGAAGACTGACACTTCACCAGAACATCCAATTATGATACTACTATCACAGCCTGCCTTGAATTTATATATTTATATCAATGGATAAAGACAAGTCCCGCCCCATAGTTTTTCACAGTCAGAATGCTGTTTCATTTAGAAATATGTCAGAATACAGAAATCAATTTGGCCATAATCAAATGGCAAGAGGCAGTAGAGGGTTGCTTTTGTTACGCTTAAATTAGTGATGCTTTTCTAGTTGTTAAGGTTAAAACAAGCCTAAGATATTGATTTGACATCAAAATGGCAAAACTAAAGGATTTAGGCTTACCAGTATTGAGGCGATTATTATCGTGACCACAAGCATCTACAGACTGATGTGAAGGACTTGGGGCTACCTCTTTTTCTTCCTCTTTGTGAACTTCAGCAACATTTTTGAGGAGGTCAGATGCAGATCCATTTTGTGACTGTGTGTCTGATGCTTTTGCCTCAGATTTAATAATACCAGACTTCAATACCGCATCGGGCACTGGCACGGAAATTGAAACATTTGAACTGCTTGAAGACTTTTCAGCCTCAGTTGTAGAGGACTCAATCTTGAAGCCTTCTAAGGATACTTTATCATTTCTTGTACCAAACTGAAAGGCAGTGCCTGGATTGAAATTGGCTTTAAATGCTGTTGCAGCAGGTTGGCAGACAGAACCACCAAGACTGAAGGTAACAGAGGAACTTGACGGAGCAGTAGAGGTCTTGTTTTTCATATTCGGGTTTGCTGTCTGACACGAAACACTTTGGCTAGATGAACCTTCATTTATTTTCAGGCAAGTGTCACAATCCCTCTGTCCATCTTTTTTAGCCAAAAATAACCCTCCTTGTGATGTTGCATTACTTTTTTCAGTGCTGCAGGGGGCAGAGCCAAATGAGACTGCTGGAGCTGCTGACACTTTCTTATGTTGTGGTGCATCTGCTTGAATTGTCTTCTTATCAGCCTGAGCTCCAAAGCCAGCAGATGTCACCGCAGCATCCTTCGATCCAAACCTAAAAGAAACTGGTTTTTGAGATCCAGATGTGCAGCCCTTCAAGCTGACATCAGTGCTGGCAGTGTTCTTTGCAGAATCTCCAGAAAGTCCAACAGAAAACAGTTTGGCAGGAGGAGCCACAGGGGCAGAGCCTTTGAGTTCCTCTACAGGTTTCACCTTTGCTGCAGAAGGAGCTGCATCGCTGCACACAGAGGGACCTGTAGTAGTAGCAACTGAGACAAATAAAAGGAATGGTTTTAAGCATGTCTTAATTATTGCATACAAAAGTGGCTCTCTTTTTTTGGCACAAGTCGTTCTCCATTTTCAGGGTTTCTGCAGGTTTTATGAAGGTAAATCTAAGACCTTTTTTTGATCTTGTTAAAACCATTTAAAAAACAAAACAAAAAAAAGAGGAATAAACTGACACACGTCTTACTAACTGAACACAATACATCAATATGTTCTCAGTATGCCCAAAAGTTTAACAAAAAAATACATATTTAGGGCCCTATGAAATACATTCAATTTTTTTCCTCTTAATTGAATTCATAAAACTTAATTTATTAATTCATTGACAATAGGGCCCTATGATTTCCCAGAAATTTGCATTGTGTATTGTAACTTTTCTGGTAATCAAATGAAGGCATAAAACATGAATTTAATTTATCTTTTAACCAAATGAAAATTAAACATATCCTTTTTTTTTCTTTCTTTCTTTTTTTTTTTTTTTTTTGGTAAATAAAGTGCTGCACAACACAGGTTTACTGTTATAGCTAATTAAAACATTGTGTGATTATTCCTTAAAAAAAATTATAATAATTTTATAGTAGTATTAAATAAAATAATAGTAGCAGTACCGTACAATAGTAATATTTTTTTTTCCACAATTTCTTCAAATTAAAAACCTTTATTATGATGGTTTGCCATGATGCGCAGATTACAGTTATCCATGGGTAATAAAAATATACACTCTGATTATTTGCGGGTGGGTCACGGGTGGATGAGATAAATTGTTAATGATGCAAATATTAACTACATTGTCAAAAATATGAATGTGTTTTAAAAGCATTTTTCATCATTAATTTGCATTAATTGACTCAGTATTGACTCAGTGTTGACTCAGTATTGACTCAGTGCATCTCAGTGTGGTATGGAAACAGCTCCAGTCAGGACTGTAAAGCCCTGCAGAGAGTTGTGCGCTCATCTGAGCATATCTCAGGGTCTGCTCTCCCCTCCCTGCAGGACATCTACCTCAAACGCTGTAAGAGCAGAGCTGTCAAAATCATCAAGGACTCAAATCACCCTGGTAACTGTCTCTTCACTTTGCTACCATCTGGTAAGCGCTTCTGTAGCCTGATGGCAAAAACTGAGAGACTTAGGAGGAGCTTCTTCCCCCAGGCCATCAGGCTCCTCAACTCAAACTCGGTCTCATGACACCAACATGACTCCATTTAATAACCACTAATAATCAGTAAGGTATTAATAATTATTGCTGCTATGTAAATACCCCGTACAACCTGTTTGCACATTCTTCTTGCACATTCCTTCTTATATTATTATTTATTAAGTCTACAGTATACCGTCCTGCACACTTATTTTTTTGCACATTTTTTTTATTTTTTATTTTTTATCTCTACCTCATTTATTTATTTATTTTTATATTTATGTTTATTCTTCGTGTTTGTATTGCACATAATTGCACTGTCCATGGAGCGGACCTGACTAACATTTCACTGCTGGTTATACTCTGTATAATTGTGTATGTGACAAATAAAAATCTTGAATCTTGAATCTTAATTTGCTGTATGCAAAGTTAAGTTCTTATGTCCATCGGGACAAAAAAATAAAAAATAAATAAATGAAAAAATAATTCCACTGGAAGTTAATTCTAAGTTTGTGGATGCATGTGTGGACCTGTTCTGCCTTGATATACGCCCCTTCGATGTTGTCTCTGGCAAAGGATTCCTTCAAGTGGCCCAAACACTAATAAACATCAGTGCAAATTACAGTACAGTTGCTGCTGATGCTATCATACCCCATAACTAAACTGTTTGTGACAGGGCAAAGCAACAGGCTGCCACTCATAAAGAAAAACTTTCAGAGATCATCCAAAAAGTCATGGAATACAGTGGGATTGTTACAACAGATATTTTTTGACAGATGAATTTAACAAGAGGACATACTGTTCTTACATATCACTACATCAGTGAGAAGCGGCATCTGGAAAGTCGTATTCTGGCAACAGTGGAATTTGAGAGTCATCTACAAAAAAAAAAAGCCTAGCGAAAATGACTCTGAGTCATCAGAGGAAAATTAGCTTTCATTTTGTGAGAAACAAGAACATATTCCCACGGCTGCAGTGCCTTGCTAGGAGGATCTTGTGACAAGTGCATGGTGCGAGCGAACACTCATTTAGTGCAGCAGGCCGCGTTTTAGACTACAGTTACTGCTCTCATAAAAACACTATTACCATTTTAACCATCACAATTTTAAACCTAAAAATGGCCAAAAGCAAACATTTTTCTCAAATGAATACTTGACAAACATTCATTGTGAAAATCAGTGCCATAAACATTTTAATCTGAATGTATTTCAGGTAACTTCTGCTCACACTGACACAAACAAACATTCACATGCAGTCAACAAGACTTTTTCCTTTCTTTTTCTTTTTTTAATCTCTTTATCTTCTCACTGGAAATAAATCTGTTCATCCAGTAAGTTTTGGCCCTGAGTTTTCATCCAGCAATGTGCACATCACAAAATCTCAAATTTTACAAATTCCCACAGAAGACATATATGCAAAAAACACAAACAAAAGATTCTGTTTCACATATCTGATATACAGTCAGATTAACCTTAACCTTTGGTGTATTTGACAGCTGAGGCAAAAGAGCTTCATGTGTGTGCACTATAACAGTGTTTTTTTAACTGTGGGATATTTTGAGCTGAAACTGATACATTCTGGGGACATCTGAGATTATATTACATCTTGTAAAAGGGGGCACGATAGGACCCCTTCAAACATATGTAGCACAGACCAACAGAACCATAAATAAAATCCCTAAATTATTTGTAAATATGTAATTTATCATATCATACCTGTAAACACATTACCTCCTGTGTAAATTGTTTATTCACATATATCCTAAAACCTGTCAATATGTTGATATTATATATGGAAATATAAAAGATATGCATGTTAAAAATGTATAAGAATGAAAAAATATAGGAAATTTATATTTTTAAAAAACTGTATGATAAATATAAATGTATTATGTCAAGATATTTCTTATATTTTTAACATGCTATGAGTCATTTCTGAGAGCAGATGAATCTGCAGGACTTTACCTCTGTCTGAGATCTTCTTGAGCTCCTCTTTGCAGAAATCCTCCAGTTTGTCTCTCAGCTGATGAACAGATTCTCTCAGATCATCAAAAGAGACGAGAGAACTGAAGAGATCATCATTTACGTCTGTAGATTCAGGAGGAGCTGAGAGAGACTGGAAACTCTACAGAAAACAGAAATCAAAACTCATCAGCTCCACACTTCACCCAATAACCTGCACCAACATCAGATTTGACTGATCTTTAGTAACTCAATCCAGCACTTTCACAGCATCAGCTTCATTCTTCTCATATTCATTATATCACATTAGAGCTACAGATTCTAGTATTTGACACTTACACTATATGTGAACTTTCTAGGAAATCATTTGGAAAACATCTGCTAAGAACATAAATGTCCATCTAACAGCTCGAGCACGAGTCACATTGAAGGGTTGAGTAGATTTGCTCAGCAAAAGTAGCTCAAAGGCTATGCGTATACAGACCATTATTTCTAACTTTAGAGCTGTTAGTGACACTGGAAATTCACAAGGACCCTTAAGACATGGTCAAGTTTTGTTTGGTTCCAAATCAGAAAGAAATAAGTTAAAAAGGTAACATGTCAGTGAAGATTTGTTTCATTCTGCAATCATGAAATGTTTCTCTGAGTCTTCTGTCACAGCAGGATCTGCTCAAGTCCACTATGATCCTGTTCTTCTAGATCTGTGTTACCTGCAGGAACTGGATGTGATCCTGTGTGTGTGAAAGCTGCTCCAGCTCAGCGTCTCTCCTCCTCAGATCATTGATCTCCTGCTCCAGTCGCTCCAGTCGTCCTTCAGCTCGACTCACTGCTTGCTTTTCCTGATCTCTGATCAGCCGTATCAGCTCAGAGCGGCTTCTCTCAATGGAGCGGATGAGCTCAGTAAAGATCCTCTCACTGTCCTCCACTGCTGTCTGTGCAGAGCGCTGTTAGGACACACAGTGATTCAGGCTTCAGTGAGTCTGAACTGAGACTGAGACAAACTTCTCTTCTTCTCCAGACTCACCTTATGAGACTCCACAGCCTCTCTCAGCTGCTGGAGATCTTTCTCTCTCTGCTGGATTCTCTGCTGGAGCGTCTTCTGCGTCTCCTTCAGCTGCTTCTGCAGGACAAACAGATGATAGTGAATGTCACAGAAAAATACTATGAACAATTGAATTCAGTAAAAGTGAGGTGAGGCAGTTTATCTGAACTGACAACCAATGGCTGTAGGTTCAAACTCCAGTAGCGATGACTGGTTACAATCATCTTACATGAATTAACATGGAGCATAAGGACTGTTTCACACTGCAAGTATAAGTATTATAAAAGTGAAACTGACTTCACACTGACAGTGTTCACCATCAGTTTTCACTGGGAGTCAGTCACTGACAACTATTACAAACTTTAACATCATGAAATCTGATTTACATAAAAAGGGGCTTTATGTATACATAAATGATGATTAATCTACAGAACAGAAGTCAAAGTGAAGCTATAAACAAATTAAATCTGGATTCAGGCAAATATAGAAAGTCACCTATCAGTGCATTTAACTTGAATTTTGACTGATAGAAGTATTTATGTTGTCAAACAATGGTTGAATATTTCACTCCATTATTTTATGTTGCTTAATCAAGGCCAATTTTACAAAAGATTGTATCGACAAAGGTTTACAGTGCATTTTCAGACTCTTCTTGCAACTGCTGTTCATTTCTGCTGACATGTGCAGTGATGACATAAGCTGTTATATAATGTGCCAATATAAACAAGCCAAAGTGTTAACAATATTTCACCAGTGTCTAGTTCTAAATACCTGTGTCTCTGTCATCTGTGCTGCAGCTGATACAGTGCTGTGGTTTTTATGTTCATCCATCGCACACAGCACACATATACATTTCTGGTCAGTGCGACAGAAAACCTCAAGGAGCTTCTCATGTTTCTGGCAGATCATCTTCTGCAGTCGTCCAGTGGCATCAATCACTTTGTGTCTCTTTCCTTTAAAGAAACTCTCATGTTGCTCGAGGTGATTCAGGCAGTAAGAGTTCAGACACACCAGACAGGACTTGACGGCTTTGTATTTTCTTCCAGTACAAACGTCACACTGAACATCTCCAGCTTCGGCGTAACAGTCAGCAGAGAGTTTGGTCTTCTTCAGTTTCTCCACCAGTTCAGCCAGCATGGTGATTTTAGCTAAAGCAGGTCTTGGACTGAAGGTCTGTCTGCACTGAGGGCAGCTGTTGATTTTCATCTGATCCCAGCAGCCTGTAATACAGCTCATACAGTAGCTGTGTCCACAGGGAATAGCCACTGGATCCTTCAGGAGATCCAGACACAGCGGACACGTGAACTCAGCCTGAGAAATTCTGGCTTCTGCCATTTTACTGGAGGAATACAGAGACACAAAGACACAACAGCTCAACTGCACTTCAGTTTCTCTTTCCCTGAACTCATGTGATTCCTGCTTCTGTGTTTGAGTGACGTGTGTAAAACAGGTTTGCCTGCGAGTATGTAAAGCAGGTTCCTCATTCCTGCTCATGTGGAGTTTAGTTTCGACACACCTAGCTGTTATTAAAGTCAATACAAGGACCTTGGTTTGTTGATTCAGGTGTCTTTATTTAAAGATCAAACTAAACTCTGTGGGAAAGAGTTTTCTGGACTAGGAATGGGGAACACTGATAATTTAATGTTTACTAGATGTAATTCTCAGACAAACACTCATAGATTACAAGTTATAGGGAAGCAGGACCACAGCCTAAAAAACTGCAGTAATACTGCATCTTAAGTAGTAGACTTTTTTATAGGACTGAAAACTGTTTCCAGATTTACAGTTTCTTCATTATCACACTTATGGATCTGTTTTCTAAAAGGTAAAGTGATGTTGTGATAAATAGGTCATTCCTGGGATTCTGTAATATTTCAGTCCCCCAGAGTTTTTAAAGTGGTGGTTCACTAAATCACTAAAATGAATTGTTAGAAGCTTTTCACAATACTTTGGTATGCCCATTATAATGAATTAAAAAAATAATTATTGTATTTTGTTATTTTTTTTAGCATAAAATAATATCTTATATCTATCTTAAACCAAGCATTTTGTCATGTCCCTGAGGCACTTCACTGAGTTTGTACTTAGAAAATTATTTATTTATTTTTTATTAACAAAATGTGCATAGTGTCTATGATTTAAAAGTTATGTCCCTCAGTCAACACTAACCATTCTACGCTCTTAATAATTTAGACTCCACTCATATGTGACATCATTTACCAGAAATGACATCATTCAGGTCTCTTTAATAGTGGTGCAGAAAATGGTTTGTAGTATCATGCTTTTTATTCATATTTGTGAGGCGTGTTATAATCCGGGAGGGTACTGTCAAGCTTAACAACTCAATCCATCACATAAAATTAAGATTATTTTTCAACATTTTATTTTAATCCATAAATATATACAATGTACTTATTTTATTGCTGCAATATATGGTCTGCTCTCCTAACTACATGAGGAGCAGGGGCCATTTTGAGTGAAAAACAACAACCCCGTCACATGTATATATATATATATATATATATATATATTAGTGCTGTCAATCGATTAAAAAATGTAATCGCGTTAACCACAGTCATGGACTTTGATTAATCACAATTAATCACAAATTTAAAATACTAGGATTTACCTGTAAATGTGCTGAAATAAAGAAATGCATGACAAACTAGTTTATGGAAACAGAAGCTTTCACACCTCCGCCAGGTATGACACATAATCCTTATTATTCTTTTATCATTATTCTTTTGTTTTTATTCAGCCATTATCAGACTTTATACTGGCCATAAAACGTTTACCAAGCCACATCGCTTCAATCCCAGAATACATTTACCCAACTATTATCAAAAGTATTTCTAAATAAATACAACATAACATTTTTTGCGACCTTATGTGAAGTATTATGACAAAAAGCATTATGAAGAAGAATTGGACCTGTTCTGCAGCTGCATTAGAGCTAACATTAGCATCATGCTACATAAGACAATTTATGAGATTAATAGTACACTTTTACTCAAAAATCACTTTAAACCACCATCGAGTGTTTGTAATAACTTCCTTTTGCGATCACATGTGGAATTTGGTCGTTCACTGTTGTTAAATATGCTATTTAAAGCCTTTTTATCACTGTACAAATTAGCATTTCAGATGTACACATTCATTATTGTTATGAAAATATCCAAATCTCAAGAAAATCACATATAAACCATATCCTATGGTAATCGTGTGTTTATTATCTTATATAATCTATAGTGGCTGTTGTCATGTTTATTTCTGCTGTGTAAAATCCTTAACATGTATGTTCTGGCTGAAACTTGTTTGTGATGTTACAACCGCCTCTCTGTTCTTAAGTTGCCAGGTAGACATTCCAAGTATAATACACATTAGTAAAAAGGATCTGTTTTCATTTTTATTTGTCTATATACACTTTGGGCGGCTGTGGTACATTATAAAAGTAGCCCAAAAAACCGTAACCCACGGCTCTGTAATTTTTTCCCGCAACTGCATTTTCAAGTGCGGGAAAACCGTGACCCTGGCAACACTGGTTCGCTGTACCTTATCACACAATAGGTGTGTTCAACCTGAAGTGGCGCTGCTCAGAACAATCAGTGTATGACATCAAAATACCGCGAGAGTGATTCGAAAGCATAAGGACCCATCTGCTCTCTTATCGCTCTCGCGGTACTTTGATGTCATACACTGATCATTCTGCACAGCGCCGCTTCAAGTCGAACACACCTGATGATAGATAACCTTCCGTGCTGCGATGACGGCAAGAAGTTGGGGTCAAACTTTATCAAACGATTAATTTTCGTTAAAAAAATATTAACGTGTTAAAATTTTTAGATTAATCGCATGCGTTAACGCGTTAATGTTAACAGCTTTAATATATATATATATATATATATATTTCTCATTGCTACGGGGTGGTAAACTTGTGACAGGGTTGAGTTATTTACTTCATTTATTAATAATTTTAATTTTAAAAAACATAACATTGTCATGCTTTTAGTAAATATATGCTTACCAAAATCATGACAACTCATATTTTTCTTATAAATAGAATTTTTGATGCAATATGTTCACTTAAACTTTGACAAGAATCATACATCAGAAATTGCACCCACATTTGCAGCAAAAAGACAAATGTTGGCCATGCAGATATGTTAACTCAGAAAGAAGGGGACAATATGAGAGAGAAACAAAGCCAAAAATTAAAATCGAAGGCAATGTATCCTTTCAAATGTGTTACAGTCTTCAACTCCATCACACCTTGTCACATTAATATTTTTGGAAAAATATAGGGAAGACAATTAAGAATGAAAGCATTTCTTGCTGATTACCATCTGACATGTTAAGGACTAAAACAATAAAATTGTGGTTTTAGTTAAACGTCTAAATTAAAAATATCTTTTACATAAATAAAGAGACCCTAGACACACAGTTTATGTATTTTTAGCTTCAGTCCTGTAAAAATGTGAAAATTATGATAAATGTTACATTTGTTATTATTAAATTGCTATGAGGGACACATGAGCTGTAGGTAGATGTTTGTTTTATAACAAGTTCTGTTTAAAATCCTTTTTAAACCAATCCCATTTTGTCTGTTACAGGGTTGAGAAAAAAAAGGCATTGAAATCTGAACAAAAAAACAAAACAAAAACTGAAGATAATAAAAGGTCTTTAATGCCTAGGAAAATATGATTTTATGGAGGTTTTATATGTGCCTAATGATGTGGGGTATTTAGATAATGAATCATATGTAGTTGAAAAAAAAAAAGTATATTCCAAGTTACAGTAAAATGTTACCGAATCCCAGAAATGACCCAAATGCTATTTCACTAGTTCACACTGTATATGAATAGCTATTTGCAGAGGTGGGCAGTCAAGTCAAGTCACCGTGATTTTTATATAGCGCTTCTAACAATACAGATTGTGTCAAAGCAGCTTTACAGTATTAAACAGGAAAATCGTGTGTCTAAGGAACCAAAACTCCATTGTTCTCCTCTGGCCAGACCAAACCAGCAGGTTAATTGCACGCTGCAGCAAAGTCAGATTGCGCAGAGGACTCGTCTGGTTCCTGAGGTCTTCGGAGGGGATCATTCTCTGGGGCTCATCTAGTTGTCCTGGTCTTCGCTTACATTCAGGGCTGTAGAGGTCGTCTGCTGATCCACCATCTGGACTGGATACTGTCTGGATCTGGGTGGCTACAGTGACCTCGGAATAAGAATGAAACAGACTAATATTAGCGTAGGTGCCACTCTTCTTATGATGTAACAAGGTGTTATGGTAAGTGTTCCCAGTTCCGGCTGACCTAATTAAAATACTTTGTAAAGCGATCACACTTATCAGTTCTTTGTCTGTGGTGGCATTTTTACGTTCCTGCTTACGCTACCACTCACTCCAGGCCATCTACTTCCTGTGACAAAACGGCCTTAATCTCCACATAACTTGTATCCGTATCCAAGATGAAAGGGCGCTGGGGGTCTGTATAATCTAAGATCGGAGCTGTAATAAGACAAGATTTCAGCTTATGAAACTGTATGAACTGGACTGTATGAAACTTTTCTGTGCAATTCAAAGTGTGCTACACACAGGTGAGTGGGCCTGTACAAACCACCTGTAGTAACACACTCTCCTCTATGCGCACTAGACACTTTTTACACACTGCTGTGTATACACAATCCTACAAAAGACTCAGCAATTATATGTATGTTTACATGCTCATGCACTGCAAATCATCTTGTACTGTTCCCCAATAGCTGTGACTCACACAATGTTTCTCTCTGCATGTGAAGTATTTGTGTGAAGCATTCGTATAGTTTGTATTTCTTATTTTTATTTTTATATATATTTTTATCTTTAGTTTGTATAGGGTAAACCTGTATATAGTATATTTAGTCAAGGAAAATCTACAACTCAGTAGGTTAGTTGTGTATAGGTTTATAGAGTTTTACTTCATTGTTGTATGTCTGTATTTATGTAGCACCGTAGTCCTGTGAGGCACGACATTTCGTTCCACTGTATGTCCCCACATGTAGCGGAATGACAATAAAGCTCAATCATCCCACTGAAATCGTCTCCCTTTTTCTGTCAGTCTTTGCGGTGGCCTAGCTGATTCTGCAATGCCCTTTACAAATCACCTATAATACTGTGCTAAGCCCATAAAGCTTCATATATCAGTCTGATTTTTAGGGGTTGGTCATGCTTATACAGCCTCCACTTTACTGGGGTCGGCCATAACCCCATCAGCTGAAATTACACGATCAAGGTAATGCACTTTGCTGACAAACAGATTACATTTAGATGGCTTTACTTTCAGATTGGCAACCTATAACTTGGTTAAACTTGACCCAACCATTGAAGATGATCTCCAGATGATCTCCAAAATTTTACCCAAAAACTACGATATCATCCAAGTGTAGTAAACACACACACCATTGTAAATCTGCCAAGATCAAATCCATGAGCCTTTGAAATGTACTTGGACTATTAGACAGGCCAAAGGGAAGAATATTAAATTCAAATAACCTGTCTTGTTATAAATGTTGTTCTGGGGCGATCTTTCGGGTCTACTTCAACTTGCCAGTAGCCGCTGGCCAAGTCCAGGGTGCAGGGGCGTCGCACCCGTGGGGGATGTGGGTGTTTTAACACCCACACTTTTCCCGGTGAGAGGGTTCAACACCCGCACTTTTTCTGCAGTTTTTCACAAACGCCTTACAGCAGTCGCTCCTCCGTTTCGCTGGCCGCTCTGTGTCTGCGCTCGCTGCGGCTGCCTCCTCTCCCCTCCCTCTCAAACATGACAGCTTTGGAGTGTGACCGGCTGATGATTGGCTGTTCTGCCTTAAGTCCCGCCTCTCTTGGTGTGTTAGATTTATCGGTCAGCTCGTGCTGAGAGGCGGAACTTATGAATTGTAGTTATTACATCTCCCTTTTCAGGTACTTTGAATGAGTGTTTATACTTTGAGGAGTTTTAAATAAGCTTGATGATATGTGTTTGGGAAGATCATTTGTTTGTGTTTTATTTGACATGCTTGATGTTTTCTGTATTATATTTCCGTTTTAGACTAATGCTAATTGGGATATTGTTCAGCAACTAACTAAATTGATTTATGTATGTGGCATGCAGCTGTATAAAGTAACTGTGATGAAGAAGGCAGAAGTTAAGCAAGGAGGAGGACAGATTGTCATTGTTAAGCAGTGTATTTATGGGTTTTTATTGCCAGTGCAATTGATTTTGATATTTTGAGCATTGTTTGTTGATTAGCTGAATACTTTTGTGGATACTTACCTGTTGTGTTTGATTGTACCTGTTGAGGAGAAAAAAGTGAGAAATGGTGTCATTGTTTGCATACCTGTTGAAGAAAGAGCACTTTTGGTTCTTTTAAATGAGAGGTAGTTGGTCATATGTTCATTGGTCAGTTACTTGTTGTTGTTGGTTGCATTTATATATGTATATAGTTCTATGTGTGTTTATATTTTGTTCTTAATATATGTTGTTTGTATAATATATGTTGTTTGTATATCTGGGGTGCTGTAAGAAAATAATTTTCCCCCTGGGATTATTAAAGTATTTCTGATTCTGATTCTTTAGCAAGTCTACTGTTGTGTATTTTTCACAACAGAGTTTTTGACTTATTTTCTGTGTGTTCGGTATAATTTTTATACTTTTCTAGTATCACTCATTTAAATGGGAAGCTTTTTATATCTTGTATGTTATACCTTTTGTACCCTTCTGTCATTGTATTCATCGTTTTTATTGTTAACAAACAAACCACATCCATCCCCCGCACTTTTGAAAAGCTTGCTACGCCCCTGCCAGGGTGGAAAACCACTGTGCATCAGTTAGACTATCTAATGCATTATCAATATATGTGACCCTGGACCATAAAAGCAGTCTTAAGTAGCATGGGTATATTTGTAGCAATAGCCAAAAATACATTGTATGGGTCAAAATTATTGATTTTTCTTTTATGCCAAAAATCATTAGGATATTAAGTAAAGATCATGTTCCATTTGTAAATTTCCTACCGTAAATATATCAAAACTTAATTTTTGATTAGTAATATGTATTGCTAAGGACTTAATTTGGACAACTTTAAAGGTCATTTTCTCAATATTTAGATTTTTTGCACCCTCAGATTCCAGATTTTCACATAGTTGTATCTTGGCGAAATACTGGCCTATCCTAACAAACCATACATCAATGGAAAGCTTATTTATTCAGATTTCCGATTAAGCATAAATCTCAATTTCAAAAAATGTACTCTTATGATGGTTTTGTGGTTCAAGGTCACATATTGTCAGACTTTGTCTCCTGTGTCTCGTGTTTCCCCTCCTCCCGTGCCCTTATTTGGATTTCCAGTTCCGTTCCTTGTTTTCCATTTATTAGCTGATTTGTCTCCAGCCCTGTGTAATTACTCCTCACTTGTTTCTGTTCTCTTTGATTTGCTGCCTAGTGTTCTTTAGCCCTGTGTTTCCCTGCCTCTGTGTCCAGTGTGAACGTCATTTAGTGTATACTGTGTCTCCCGCGATCTTTGTGTTCTGTCAATAAAGTCTAAGTGTTTGGCAGAAGCTCCTCGACTCCTTGTTCCTGGCTCCCAAGTATACCGTGACAGAAGACTGGACCAAAGAACCAAAGTAAGCGGCTCTCCTCTTCCCCCCGTTTTGTTTTCCGTTTTGCCCAGTTTTTTCGTTTGTTCCTGGTTTTCCCTCCCGCGGAGATGGAGATCGCCGCACGCTTCATCGCCCTCACCCGCCAGGATCTCCCGTTCCCTGAGTTCGCCTGGGAGTTTTGTAGGCTCGCCGCGTCGACGGCTTTAGATAACGCCACCATTCTGTCGCTGTTCTGGCACGGGGCCAATGCCCATCGTCCTGTGGACCTCCCAGACACCACTGGGCTAAAATGGAGGGAAGGGATCCTCCGGTGTCTGGAGAGTGTCCTGCCCCACGCCAGAACCAGCCCGCCGTCGTCAGCGGCTCTCCCAAGCCTGCCGCCGCTCGAGGCTCCTCCGAGCCCGCCGGCCCAGAGTATGGTAAGCCCGCCGGCCCAGAGTATGGCAAGCCCAGTACCCGCTCCTCGACAGCGCCCTCCTGTGCCGGCTCCTCGACAGCGCCCTCCTGTGCCCGCTCCTCGACAGTGCACTCCGGTGCCCGCTCCTCGCAAGCACCCTCCTGTGTCTCCGCTGGTTCCGTCCAGCTCTCCTGCGTCTCCTGCGACTCCGCTGGTTCCGTCCAGCCCTCCTGCGTCTCCTATGTCTCCGCTGGTCCCGTCCAGCTCCGCGCTGCGAGAGCGCCCCCAAGTGTCCGCGCTGTCCGAGCGCCCCCAAGTGTCCACGCTGCCCGAGCGCCCCCTAGTTTCTGAAGTTTCCGCGCTGGCAGAGCGCCCCCAAGAGTTTGCGCTTCCAGAGCGCCCCCTAGTTTCTGAAGTTTCCGCGCTGGCAGAGCGCCCCCTAGTTTCTGAAGTTTCCGCGCTGGCAGAGCGCACCCAAGTTCCCCAAGAGTCCGCGCTTCCAGAGCGCCTCCAAGAGTCTCCGCTGGTCCCGTCCAGCTCCGCGCTTCCAGAGCGCCCCCTAGTTTCTGAAGTTTCCGCGCTGGCAGAGCGCCCCCTAGTTTCTGAAGTTTCCGCGCTGGCAGAGCGCCCCCTAGTTTCTGAAGAGTCCGTGCCTCCAGAGCGCCCCCAAGAGTCCGCGCCTCCTGTGCACCCTCAAGTGCCTGATCTAGCCCTTACTTTCCCCAAGAAAATTTTGTGGGGGGGGTAGTAGGGCTCCGGCGAGAGAGACTGAGGCGGGGGCTGGGGCCGAAGTCTCGGAGGTGGACCCGCCATGGCCGTCCGAGCTCCCTGCTCCGCCATGGCCTCCTGAGCTCCCTGCTCCGCCATGGCCTCCTGTGCCTCCAGATCCGCCATGGCCGCCCAAGCTCCCTGATCCGCCATGGCCTCCCGAGCTCCCTGCTCCGCCATGGCCTCCTGTGCCTCCAGATCCGCCATGGCCGCCCAAGCTCCCTGATCCGCCATGGCCTCCCGAGCTCCCTGCTCCGCCATGGCCTCCTGTGCCTCCAGATCCGCCATGGCCGCCCAAGCTCCCTGATCCGCCATGGCCTCCCGAGATCCCTGCTCCGCCATGGCTCCCGGAATGGGCGCCGCCCTGGAGGCCGATAACCCTGCCTCCTGGTCCCTGGAGGCCTCCAGAGCACCCACCCCCCCTCCCCGTTGGATGTTGCAAGGCGCGGGACGCGCCTTCCGGGAGGGGGGAGTAAATGTCAGACTTTGTCTCCTGTGTCTCGTGTTTCCCCTCCTCCCGTGCCCTTATTTGGATTTCCAGTTCCGTTCCTTGTTTTCCATTTATTAGTTGATTTGTCTCCAGCCCTGTGTAATTACTCCTCACCTGTTTCTGTTCTCTTTGATTTGCTGCCTAGTGTTCTTTAGCCCTGTGTTTCCCTGCCTCTGTGTCCAGTCTGAACGTCTTCATGTGTTTCCTCCAGCGATCCCTGAGTTTGTCATTAAAAGTCTGTTTATTTGAAGTTCCTCGCCTCCTCGTTCCTGTTCCCTCAGTGTGTGTGACACATATGGAAGAGGATACACATCCTTTCTAGTGACATCAATTAACAAAAACAGAATTACCATATTCACTTATTGCAAACCAGTTTGGTTTTATTTCTTTCATATGGTACATGTACAAAAGGTTGCTGAAGTTAGCATTGTGGTGATTAGTGTTCATTTGGCCATTGACTTTGGTTGAATTAACTCTGTTTAAGCAATTGTTGAAAGTGCACACTCTTACTATTACAACAATATTTCATGGTCCTGACTGCACTGACATATCTTTTACTATGTGCACTTTTTAAAATCAGTGACTGACAACTGGATTTGGACATCTGTGACTTCCCAGAAAAGTATGAAAACATTTAAAAAATTGTATTGTCAAGTTGTTATTAACTGTCCCATTAAAAGAGCTCTTCTCATAACCCCTGTTATTGAACAAACTACTTATAATTAAGCTTCTTTTAGGCATTTTTTGGTTTTCATATCTCTAGATGAATTTGTTATGCAATGTGCTCAAGCTCTTTTTAACTGATATGTGTACAGATCTTATGAAACAGGAGACAATTCCTTTGATGCTTTGAAACATTTTACCAGTTTACCAGTGACATTGATGAATAATGTAATTATAATTAAAGCAATTAAATTTTTGATTCTAGAAATTACAGTTATCTTATAATTCAATAAATCATATAATTCAATAAATCATATGTTTTAACATTATATTGTTTTTCATTAATATCACATCATTAATGTATTAAACAGAGAAATTTGAAAGCAAAAACTATGTTTGTCCCCAAAACACTACTTGCATACAGACAGCTGGCCTACTGACACTGTAATACCATGCTGGTGAACCAGCATCACCAGCTCCATTTTGCATGAAAACAGCATGAATATGCTGGTCCACCAGCTTGACCAGCACTATACTAGCATAAACCAGCCTGGACCAGCACTATACCAGCATAAACCAGCTTGGACCAATTACTGTACCAAACTTCATAAGGAAATCCTAAGATTATCTCTTGCAAGAGTATATCAGCTACTAAAAAATCTGGCCAGAGCCAACATCTCTATCTGACACTGTCGACCACTTCCCCACAATGTTGACTTGTCCCCCATCAGCTACAAACACCTTCCCCAAATAGGGCACAGAACCCCCATTTGAGGCTTGTTGCCAAAATTATTTTGATACTACAGAAACCTGTGCACCTGTATCCAATAACAATTATTTACACACCCCCTGTTTTCCATGTACATGAGGACACTCCTTTTTCAAATGATGGTAACAGCCACACTCCCAGCACACATCAAGTCTTCACAGTCTCTGACTGGGACCCTGTGAGTCAGAGTGCTGAGGAACCTTCAGAGGAGGATGTGTTATTAGTTTGGGGTTTAGTAAGATTTTGGACAGTCACCGTTCCAAGCTCTCTGCAGTTTCAAGCAATATAGCCATTTGTGATATTAGACACTGCCTGCACCTTAGCTTCAGGTGTTGTTTAACTACACTCTAATTTGGCCTCAGAGCTCAAACTTATTCAAGTATTAATGGCTGCCTCTAATGTAGTTTGTCTAGTACTACAAACCTAAATTTGCTGCTCACCAGTGTTACGATTATCCAGGGCCAGCCATAACATAAATGAAATATGCACTCACTCCAAAGATAAGGACAAATTCAGGAGTGGACAAGGCCAAAATAATAAACAAAAATAACTAGTTTTAGTACCCTCTAAATTCCCTAACAAAAATAAAACATAAAAAAGAACAACATAACTTCCCTAACTCCCTTAACTCAAAACATAGAATAAACAATATATGCAAAATAAATGGCGTCATAATCCCTACTTCCCTTAAACTAAATATTTACAAATAACAATTGGAAATCAAATAGAACAAGAGCAAGTTTTCAAAGCACACACACTCACAGAGGAAACCAAGACAGAGCAAAGCACGCATTCGGCCTCCATAGAATGTTTGGAGAGGTACTTTTCACTGGAACCGGAACAGACCAATCATGATCTCTGCTGGCTTGAGTACAGGCCACACCTTCTCCTGCACAGACACACTCAGAAACACATACACAAACTTCCAACATGAGCAATAAAATGTTCACATGCTAAAAGATCTTGTGTGTCACTATTGGATAAGATTTAGCAACTAGTCACCTCATTACCAAGCTCACGTGCAGTTTTCCCTGGCAACATTTGCCTAGATGACAAGCTTGCACCGTTCCAATCATCACTTTCGCAAGGATCAAAACATTTGTTTAAGGTTTCTTTCAATAAACCGACAATAAAAATGACAAACTTTAGCGTCAGTTCTCCATTATTTACACCTGGTGCCATGTCTAATTGCTGGGACCAATCAGACCAATCACAACCACTGTAAATGTCTCTGACATTAAAAATTGGGCGATTCATTTATGCTGACACTAACTTTAATTCTAGCCCAGGGGAGCTTTAATTTAAGGTCCAGGGGAGCACTGAATCCACACTCAAGAGCACACTCCAGAGAATAAACAGAAGAACTTTGGACTCTGGGTGTGCCCAATGGCTTCTTATTGTCTTCAATTGTCAGACAAGAAGCATCCTTATCCTTCTGCCCCTCCCGTTTTAAAACCATAAAATGATTTATTGTCCACAGGCGTGCTCACCTGAAATGTCGCTTATTTTGTGCTTGTCACTATCAATCCATCAGATTATAACCATTACAGTATGTCAGTTCTTCTGTACTGCAACATTCTACTACTATTATAACATCATACAATAAAACAGTTGTGTTGCTGTAATCTTTAGTCAGTATGAAACTAGGATGAAGATGGTCACGTGAAGGTCAGTCTCTACAGAAATACATCAAATAATCATTAACTTATGTTGAAATTAATATCACATATATATATATATATATATATATATATATTTCTAAAAAATCTCTAATATTCAGTCCCACCAGGAATTCTTGGGACTTTTTTTTTCTGATTTTTTGCAGCCTAAAATTACTGATTTTGTGAGTAATTTGCAGTAATATTTGCAGGATTTCTTGTGTTGAAAATATACCACAGATTTTCTAACATTTTGATTACTTAACCTCAAGCAAATTCATAAAAAGTACACTAAAAGGAACAAAAAGAGAAACTTAAGTGTTGTCCTCTTAACCCTATAAAGCCTACTGTATCATAATTAATACATGAATTACTTAAGACTCTAATCCCCGGTTTCACACACAAGGCTTAAGCCTAGTCCTAGACTAAAATGTAAGTCTGAGGTGTTTCAACTGAAAGAATCTTGCAATGACTGATCTTAAAACATATCAGTGCCTTTGTTTTGTCTCAAGATGCACACCAGTAATGTTTTTTCCTAAGCATGTTTACAAAAATTACTTAAATGTCGTAATTGAACTATGGCCTAACCCTGGCTTAGTCTAAGCCCTGTCTGTGAAACCGGGCCAATATTATTAACATGATCAAAACTTTGTTGAGAAATCTCATAGATAAGCAAAATCATGTATAAAAAAGAATCAAATAATGATACAGTAGGCTTTTTATAAAGATCACATTTTGGCTATATAAATAATAACTGCACCAAATTGCTATTTTGTCAATAAAGTCTTACATTACTCAGGACTTACATTATGCTTTCATAAGTAAGTAAGTCCTAATTGAAATTAAGTACCTACTCAGAGAGTATGCGGTTTTGGACGCAGCCCAATTATGTATTGTATACTGGATTCTGAATAACTTGCCATCAAGCACTCATTCATCACTCTCTTTAATTTATTTGTAAAGGTATATGGCTATGGAAAAATATTAGAGCCACTTTTACAAGACCTTTGTACTGCAGAAGAGCATGGTGTGTTCAACTCAAAACTTGGAAAGTTTGTCAACGGAACAGTACATAGTGTTGTAGCTGACAATTTGGGAGCCCACAGATAGGCTGGTTTTGTTGAGAGCTGCGCTGGACAGTATATTTGTCGAATTAGTACATGTCTGAAAGTAGATATTCAATCAAAGGAAGTCCAGTCAGGTGCTTTTTTGGTTTGAACAAAAGAAATACATGAAGCATGTGAAGTCTGCACAGGAAACTGAAACAAATTGCTTTGATGTGAAGAGAGCCTCTGTTTTAACAGAAAATCTTCACCATTTTCACATTGGCACAGGCTACCCCAAGAGGGTTTTGTCCCCTTTGAATTGGCACTTCGTTTCAGTGTTCTCATCTCTAAGAATTTTTTCAGTCTTGAATGTCTTAACACATGAATCCTCAAATTTCCTTACAAGTGGATAGACAAAAAAAAAAAAAAAAGGATCTTACATCATACCAAACAACTATTCAAGACAATAGGTGGTAATGGCAATGAGAATCTGAACTTAATATGATTGCTTCCATTTCTAATAGGAGACTTGTTACCAAAGGATGGGCTTGCTTGGCAAGTAATATTGGACCTGAAAGAAACAGTAGAATTAGCTGTAGCGCCTGTTCACACTGACAAGACAATAGCCTATCTTGCTATCAAAGTGTCTGAACACAGACAGAAACTACTTGAGCTTAACCCAGAGATAAAGCTTTTACCGAAACCCCACTATCTCGAGTGTTACGCGCACCTGATTAGGTGTTTTAGGCTTCTTGTTGATGTATGGACAATGCAATTTGAAACTAAATATAGATTTTTTTTTTAAACAAGTTGCCCAGCACACAGATAATTGTAAGAATATTGCACTCACTGGCAGCCAAACACCAGCAGTTCATCAGTTATCATATATATTCGTACAATCTCAATAGATCAGATTTGGAAGTTACAAATGTCTCCACAGTCCAGGTTGATATTCTGAATTAGGAAGTTGTGTTGGCTTTCAGGCAGAAGTATCAGGCAGATGGCCCTGGTTCGGCTTGAGGAGCCTACTGATCGTTATCCACTTGTGGCCTATACAGTTGGTTCCACGCGAATAGTAACTCTGAAGAGACATATCATCATCAAAGGCATGATTTACATATTTAATTTGCAGTGCCTTGTAAAAGTATTTAGTAACTTTTACATGTTAACATTTTATTTATTAATGAGATAATTCTTTACCTGTTTGGATTTGCATTCTAGATTAAAGCAGGATCAACAGACTAGTTAGCTTCAGAGTCCTTTTTGGAGGTGAAGATGGTGCAAGAAACCAATCATTACATCCAGAATATCAACATCTGTGGATGGATTGTTTCTTGAAATTAAGACCTTCTTTGGAGTGACACAGCAGTTTAGGCTTCAGTACAAAGATGTAGAGTTTGGAAATTAATTAATGAACCTCTCGTCAGTTTCAGACATTCAAGATCACAGTACTTTGAAAGTGGTATACTTGCCTTGTGAGGTTACCAGCTCTGTAATATCCTTAGCTCCACCCACTGAGGGTACCTGCTCCACAATCCCTCCAATGCATCTGTTTGCTCCTCATCGCAAGAACCAAATGATTATTCATCTGTTTATGATTATTCATCTGTTGACTCCTATAGCAGCAATGATATTGTCATCTCCATTGTCCCGGTCTTGCACTTGGCCTAAAGTCTCTGTTAATGCCACACTTTTCATATTGTGCCAAGATGCAGCTCCAGAAGGGAAATGAAGATTTTAATGCGAATGAAACTGTCCTATCTCTTCCCCCAAAACTCAGATCTGATATTCTTGAGGGCTTTGCAGAAATGATTAGGTACACTGCATATCCAAGGGATGATCAGTTTGAAAAAGTTGCTGAGGCTTTGATATAGTCCCATCCATGTTTGTGTGAGAAAAGGAACTCCCACTGGCTCTTGTGGATGGAAGTACTACATTAAGATCAAGATGATGAACTTCCACATCAAGTTCAGCCAAGCTGGACACCCAGAAGTCATCGTCAACTTACTTAAAAACAAACAGAAAGGCCAGGGGAAACCGGCCTTTCTTTTGGAAAGAGTTGGAAAGAGTTCAGTGGTGTAGCGGACATTAATCGTTAACCGACAAAAATTGCAATGCTAATTTAGATTTAAATTAAAGTAGAATAGATAAGTGTTTGTTACTCATTAAAATACCAGCACAAACAACAGAACATGTGGATTCACACATGGTCACAACATGCACCTGCAGCCTTTCTGTCATCGGAGAAAACAGAATAAATTGACATATATATATAATATTATATATATTATAAAGGGAATTTTACAAATAAATAGACCTACACAAAATGTTTCACTTAAATAATTAACATATTAATAAACCCAAATTAAAAAAAACTGCATGACAAGTCTACGCTGATTTCCATTTCTGTTACAGTCATCAGCTGGTGTGCCACCAGAGGGCACTCCTCCCAGATCAGTGTCTCTTTGTATTGGACTTCATTTGCCATTACCCTTTGTCTGGACTATCATGCCTCATTGCTTCTAGCTTTGTGTCATTAGCCAATAAAGCTCACCATATATAAACCATGTTCGCTCAGCCTTTGTTGTTGAGGTTTTGTATGCGTTACTCTGCTTTCTGAGTGTTTTTTGCTGGTGCCTGTGTTCTGGATTACCTTGTGCTTGTGTTTTCTGCCTTATCACCCTATGTGGATTGGCTTTCACCTATTGTCTGTTTATTGGATTATTATTCTGGATAATTCCAATACAAGTCTCGGAGCAGTTCATGACAATTTTATGTTTGTGACTACTTCAAGTTCAGGGAAAGATGACTGAAAACACATGCTATGCATATTCTCAATGTTTTTGTGTATGTGTGTGTGTGTGTGAATATACACAAATAAAAGTGAACCCTTTTACAGTTCTGAAAAATGTTTTATTCTTATCTGTATGACCAAAAATAAGGAAAAAACCCAAGTGATTGCATTGTAGCCTCTAATGGGAAACATTTGTATTCGTGCCGAATGAGAGATGTAGGTACATTTCAGTTTCTCTTTAAATAAATTTGTTTTGGCTAGACAATGTTGTTTATAATGAATGCCATTAGCCTATAATTTGTAATTCTTTTATAATCGTATATAGAATTTTGTACTATAATTTTATAGCTGCTTACTTTCAGATTTTTATTTGCTCTGTTCTGAACCTCTGTTCTGTACACCCTGTACCATAAAATTTTAATGATTTGATGACAAATTCTTCTCTCTCTCTCTCTCTCTCTCTCTCTCAGTGCAGTTTTTACTGGTATATGTAGTTTTTTTTTAATCCATAATCCTTCATTAGATGCTTTTTCACTATTTTTCACTGTAACTTTTGTGTCAATCATTGTCATGAATTTGTTGTATATTTGTAAAAGACATTTGTTGTTATATACAGATGGCAGAAAATAGTTTTGATGCAAATAAAACTATAGTAAATGGCACGGCACTTGTACTCACTGATTTGATTATGAGGGGCCCTGCATTCACTTCTGCGGGGGCCTACGCAGTTTGCACTATGACAATGAAAGGGTTGATCTTTTGACCAAAGTAAAAAAAAAAAGAAAAAGAATAAGTTTGTTATCAAGGAAAAGATGTATTGTACCTTCTTATACCGACATCAAGAAATTCTTCAGGAACCAATGATTACAGAGGTCTAAAACAAATGGCCAGCACTGTTCAAAGTTGGAGCAGTAAGAAATTGAATCCCATATGAATTTGCAAATGGAAATGCAAATTCATACGGTTGCACGTCTCCTGATCTGTCCTCATATATCCTCATTTGTCCTTTTTCATCTTTTTCAGATCAACTTGGAGTTCATGCATATAACAAGTGTTCCTCTGACATCCAAATTCATTGGTCAACTGGACAAACACACTGATGACCTGGTGAAGTTTTCCATCACAAAGGAGAAATTGCAGGACAAATAATCTGGATGCTCTTTTAAGTGAATGATGGGAGTTGGCTCCCATCTAAGAGACATTTTTATCTTTCGTCTTTTTTTTTTTTATTCTCTACAAGACAGAATAATATGATTCATTAATATCATTATATAGTTCTAATGAAACACATGACAACACAAATCACATTTAAAGTGATTAATGAAGAATTTAAATGCTAAAATTATATTATTAAAAAACAGTGTTTTTTATAATGTATTTTAATTACACTATTGATAAATTATTGTCACTAGATGAAAATTAAAGATGCAATTCTTCAAACGAAGCGCAGACATTGAGCATATGTTCATGTGTTTATTTGACACAATGGGTCTCATTGACTAAGCATGTGTATGCACAAATTTGTGTGTGAAACCTGCGACAAACGTTTTCATGCAAAAAGCACATACTCTGGTCAGTCTTAAAGGGCTCATATGATGCTATTTTAAAAGATCGTTATGTTGTGTATTGGGTGTAATAGAATATGTTAGCATGCTTTAATGTTCACATTATTTTTCACAAACTGTACTTTATTGTAGCTCCTCTATGGCCAGTATTTCTAAAAACAAGTCAGTTTCCACAAAGACTCTCTTTCAAAAAAAGTGCAGTGTGCTGTGATTGGCCGAACATCTCAAGTGTGTTGGAAATATAACACCTTTTACCATAACCGTGAGCTTCAGCTTCCAAAGCAATTATAAGAACAGTTAATAATGTCATCAGTTTTACCATCAGTTTGAGCCGGAGTCATATTCTGAAAACGAAGATCACTGATCGATCGGACCTAACTTTGCAAGCGCAGCTTGAGCAGAACATATCAGAGCGGAAAAAGCTGCATGTGATGCTGTCAGTGAGAAATCACAATGCTGCTTCAGCTCTGCTTGAGTATACAGCGTGAAACAGAACACGCATGTTTGTCATCTTTTCGCCACCAGTTATAAACAGAGAACAGTAGATACTATATTTGTAAACATAAATCCATCTCTGCACTTGTGATGGTAAGATGACAAACAATATGGGTTACTCTACACTTCACCAAACCCCGCATTTGAACAGTCAATAGCAAATAATAAAACATATTTACGATATTTTCAGAAGTGCCAAATTGTCTTAACAATGTTGTAATTCCCTCATTTTTTTAGAAACAGTCTTTGTGCACAGCTGGCCTTTTACTCTCCCAAGTTCAGAAAACTGTCCTGTGTAAAATGTGCATGCACGCACTTGAACATTTAGTTTGTACTGTTCTGGAACAGTGCTGTAAATACATCTTAACCACTGATTCCTAATTGCAGCCACTTTCGGAAGACCAAATAAAGTGCTTTGGCTTTCGCATAGAAACACACAGCATCTCCATAATATGGCGAGAACAACACTGCTGCGATACCCGAACCATGCCTTCCTTCTTTGCGTATACATTTGGGCAGCATTATGCAAATGTTTCCACATAGTGACACAGATATGTGAGGGAGAATTTGATTGAGGTGCTCTTTGGATCAGCCTTTTCTTTCAGATGTGAAAGAGACTTGGAGCTTTGTAACTTTGCATATCTTATATATGCACAAACAGCTACATAACACACTGAAGAAACAGGAAAACATGAAAACACAACAAATGACCCCTTTAATAATCATGTCAAAAAGATATTGCATCTTAACACAAGCTATATTAAGGCAAAATGTATGTTTCATCTTAGGATAATAGTCATATATTATATATAATTTATATATATAGTTGTGATAAATTGTATATTTCAATGAAAAAATATTTCATCTTTACAGTGAAAGAGTAAGAAACCTGGATAATTACACTGAAGATGTGCTGACTTTCCATCCGTTTTAAAATATTTATTTTACATATTTTTAATACACTTTTTTATGTTTTATATTTCAATTTAGATGTTTATCATTTAGCACTGTAACATTATAAGAAAATCTCAGTGTTTAAATTTTAATGTAATTTTATTCTTTACTGTAAACATTTTCCAGCATTTGTTGTTGTAGGCGAGTATTATAAAGATAATATAATCATATAAAGATAAGTCTGTTCTGGACAAAATGAGTTTTGGAGATTTCACCATTTATTTCCCATCATACAGACCTGATTTCTGTTTTTTATTCACAACTTTTCTTTATCATGAAGAGAAGTACAAATCAATGGAAGATGTCATTTTAAGTCGTTTTTATTTATATTCTGTTCAATAGAAAAACAACATAAAAGTACAGCACTAAAACTACATAACAATAACCAAGGACACAAGATTTATATGAAAATAAGACATCGTGTAATATAGCAGAGTTGAGCAGGTCTTGTCCTCAGTGCTTTCAGGATTGTTGAATGGCGTCGTGTTGTGTCT
>JAFVLL020035255.1:0-28306 GCA_021397915.2 Tor tambroides
AAAATTAATTTTTTTTTTTTTTTTTTTTTTTTTTTCCCCCCTGTTAATTTCACACACTGTTGTAAATAGTATGTATAGCATGGTTGAACATAAGGGAGTGTAAATGGGTGTGTCTGATAGGGAAGGAATGAGGATAGTCTGTTATTGCAGCAGTATGTTACATAATCAATAAAGATACAGGCTAATCCTTTAATGTCATCCTGCACTCACCTCTACTCTCTCAGGTATGACCGATCACCCTCTTTCTTTTATTAAAACATTAGGTAACAAACAGTCTGAAGTTAATTCTAGATAAATTAACACTTTGTTTATGAATATGTTTCTCAGTATTGAGTAATTTCAAATATTAATATTTAATTTTCTAGCCCCTTAAACATAGTGCATTTTAATTAAGGGCTGTATTTTTCAAGGCTTACTTAATTTTGATCATTTGTAGTGCTGCGCCCCACACCAGCGTGAGGAAATAGCTAACATACAGCAGACTGAGCAGTGTGGATGTTTGGAAGACGGCTGTGTATCGCTCAGCTTTTTAAAATGAGGTTTTGCTCTCCTTAATTTTTCTGTTGTTTTTGTCTTTTTTTATTTTATTTTATTTTTTTTTAAGTTTTGCCTGGGGATTTGTTTTCATGACTCAGTCATTTCTACACCTTAAAAGCATAGCTTTAGCTTCTTTGACCTTATTAGTTTATTATTGTTACAGGGCACAGCCTTAAAGAAATATTACAACATAAGCACACACAGGCACTCAGTTTTATTTTGAGTTAACATAACAAAAACAAGAAATTGGTAACACTTCACAATGACTTTCATTAGCAAACAAAATAGATGAGAAGTTTATGAACATTCAAATATGAAATCACATGACTTTCATGCCTAAACTCACGTACCTGTTTTAACTAATTATTTGTTTTACATAATCAGCATTGTGTTGTCATGTCTGTTAATGTTATGCAACAGAACAGGCATCTCAAGACATGTTCTTTAAAAACTATTAAATCTATTGCCATCTGAAAACGGCAAGCTCATGGACCGAGCTTGCATCAAGTTAATTTTTCTATCTGAATTGACAGCCTTGTTGTCCATGGCCAAACCTCAGCTGAACCACTTTGTCTGCTCTGCTAGATAGCATTCCTGTTAGGAGAAAGATTCATAACATGTCACCTCAGTGCTCTACTCGCTATGAATTCAAAGCATTAGACTGATCCACAGTTCCTCAATCTGCCATTCTGCCTTTTGGCTCTCTGCACGTGTGTGTATGCACATGTCCTGAATTTGGGTATACTGGGGGTTTGACATCTAATCTGAAGTTTTTTACACAGTAGGTGTCTGCTTTAATTAGGGCGTATTGATCATGATGCTGGCCATGCCCCTCTGCATTCTCATTTACTGCTTTCAGATGCAGCTGTTCATTTTCTTTTAACTTTGTACTGAGAATTTCCAAGCTGTAAAATGAATTCTGGGTCATTATAATGATTATGAAAATTGGTCATGTGGCCTCCAAGTTACAAAATCAAGGATTTGAATGCTCAGTTGTCAGCCAGATTATCACCAACTAGTTACTTTTTGAAGTTTGGTTTTGTGTTATGGTAGTTTCCTATAACAGTAATTCATTCTGATGCTGTTTGATATATAGTGTCTTATTAAATCTGGTCATGTCCGCAGCCATTTTAAGTGTTTTTAGAAGCTCTTAGAATTGTTTTGACACTTTCTGTTGGGACATGAGGACGCGTTCATTACTTTTCCTTGAGCTGGACTAACCAATGCTGATCAGACAGAGAAACAGCCCTCAACCAATGGGCTTTCATGTTAGTGGCACATGAATGTGCTGTCAGAAATGTGAGGTTACCCTGCAGCTCTGTAATGGCATCAGTGTCACAGCCTCAGTGAGCGAGAGAGCGTGCCCTTCTCGTCTCATCTCATCCTCTCTGTGCGTGTGACTCAGGCAGCCAATGAAGACCAGTGTATTGAGCTGCTAACACGCTGTTGTTGGGGCAATTTGAACTAGACACAACCTCATCTTCCTCTCCCTCTCGTGGCTGTAGCTTTTCACTTTTTTTGAAAGGCAAGTGTGAGCTAAGAACGTAACTGACCCCCAGAATCATGTGTTGAATTTTTTAGAAATGCTAGAAACTATGCACTTACTCTAATGTTTTGAGTTATGAAATGTCACTAATCTAATGAGCCTTTCTTCTAAGTTGACAGTGTAGCATTTGTTCTAATGCTGTTTCATAGTCTCTGCAGTTTTCAGTCATTTTATGGAGTAATTTAATTTCTTTAAAGAAAACAGCAGACAAAAATACTTTTCAATTTCAGTCGATGTAAGAAAAATAAACATTTAATTTTTAATTCATTTATTGAATTAAATTCAATAAATTATACTTGGCCTTCTGCGGGTTTTTTTTTTTTTTTTTTTGCCTGGTGTTTACGATCAGCTTCTGGTTTCTAGAAATTTCTTTGTTCCTTCTTATTGGTGGGCTGATTCTTTAGTTGCTGTATATGTTATTATATTGCTGTATATGGTGATGATATATTAGTATTATTTATATGCTATTGTAATAATTTTGAATTCACTTTTGTTTATTAGATTTTATATTTTAGTAATTTTGTGCTTTTGTCATTTTTATTAGTTTTGTTTTAAATATTTCTGTTTAGCTTTAATTTATTTTTCAGTTTTAGTTTGTCATTTTATTGCTTCAACTCAAACTTGTTTTATTTCAATTAGTTGCCAGGGAAGCACTTCTACAGTACTTTTTGTTTATTTTTATATTAAATGAAGATTTTAGATTTTATTTTACTTCAGCTTCATTTAAATTAATAAAAATAATTTTTGACTTAAAACAAAGGGTAACACTTTAGTATAGGGCCCAATTCTCACTATTAACTACTTGCTTATTAGCATACCTATTATTAACATATTGGCTGTTTATTAGTACTTATAAAGCGCACATTCTGCATGACCATATTCTACATCCCTAATACTACCCAATACCTAAACTTAACAACTACTTTACTAACTATTAATCAGCAGCAAATTAGGAGTTTGAGGCAAAAGTCATAGTTAATGGTTTGTTAAAAGCAAGAATAAAGTGTGACCAAACAAAGTTTTAGTTTGGTTCACAATAACAACACTGATATGTGTAGAAATGAAATGCTTCTCATATCAGTTCATTTCAGTGTTATCATTTCACTGACTACAGGTGCCTAGGCCTGTTGGAATATGTGTGATCATGTTTGATTTTGCAGGGGTTTGAAGTACAAATATCGCAAACATTATAGGCACAGACAGCTTGCACTGATTACATTTTATGTATGACTGGATTTGATTAATATTGAACAAATTTTGACATGCATTGTGGAACTTGACAAAGGTCTGGCCTTAAAAACAAGATAAAACAATCAGTCTGTAATTATTCAAAAGCTGTTGTTGCTGTTTCATATCATCCTTTTTTTTTGTCTCTCCTCCTACTCCATCTTTTCTTGCCATTGAGCTCATTACAAATTCATTCACTTTCCTTAATGCTTCCTTTGCATAGAGGAGCTCCTCAAATATGAATGGTGACCATCACAAGGGGTTTGAATCTGGGAGGACTGAGGAGCTAGGTACTGTATGAGAGAGGCAGTCCTCTTAAAACCTCTTGAAGAAAAACCTCCTACACTTCTGTGCTTTTAAAAAGCCTTTAAGGGACTGCCTATGATTTATCAAGCACTTTCTCCAGAGAGGCTGACTTTCTTTTAGCCCTCATGAAACCCATTTCTTCTTGCATAGAAAAAAGAGATTTAATTTTATGTTAATATATGCACCAGACAATACACTTGCGTTAATTACATAATTTAAAATAACCGTGAATTAAGTAAGTATAATTAGGCCTACAGGCATGATCCAGACCTTATGGCAAGTAACTCTGTTTTCATGGAAGCACTTGGTATTTCAGCTTTGGGACAGAGCTGTCTTGCAGGAACATCATAATTGTAGTGATTATTTACTGGAACTGGAATCAAAAACAGTTTTTTTTTTTAAATCAGTTTTGGGTCGTATTTACAGTGAGAGATTTTTATAGTTACCCAAGAGTCTCACAGCATTACGTCACTGATGTCAACAAACATCAAAGATGTTAGTCCACGCAACCCTCTTCATAATGGTTTGATTACAGCACTCCATTTAGGTCTCAAGTTACACAATTTTCTGTGTAATATTTTTGTAGCTCTGATGTCATAGTGAAGATACCCAAACAAAAGAAGTATTTTAATGTAACGTCTGCTTATTAATTTATAATCACAACTGCAACATAAAGGGAAATGATCAACATATATGATTTTATGGTATAAATTTGCAGCCGTATATCCTGTTCATGCTGCCAGCGACAGTGAATGTATGATGTCATGTCATCATACATTATGCATTGTCCACTTTTTTTCTTTTGAAGGGGCATTCAGACATTGTAAAGGTCATATTAAACATGCACATGCAGACAAATAAATTTTTTAATAAAACTTAAGAGCGGATGGTTCTTAAAGGAGCAGTTCACCCAAAAATGAACATTGTCATTTACTCACCCTCATATTGTTCCAAGTCTTTATGAACACATAAAGACAATTTGAGAAATGTTTTAACCATTTTTTGTTCTTACAGTTAAAGTCAATGGGATCCATAAAACTCCTACTGCTGCTTTAAAGCAATAGTTTTCAATGTTTTTCCATAGAGTAAATGTCAGTAGGAGTTTTGGACCCCACTGACTTTAATTGTATGAACAAAAAATGGTTTAAACATTCCTCATATATATATATATATATATATATATATATATATATATATATATATATATATATATATAAATGAAATATTTATATTTCATGTATATATTTCACGGAGTTATCTGCCGATATAAACATAAAGTTAAGTCAATCTTTTTAGGGTTTGTAACAATGTCTGTCTCTCAAGGGCTTCATATATCTTTTGAGTTTCAGATTTTATTCTCAAAAGAGGATAATTCCAGGTACTAAAATCCATTTCAGCATCCATTATTAAAATTTGTCTGTCATTTCATTTCCATTATTTTTATCTTAATGTTTCAAGTCTTACATCTTTTCATGGTCTTTTAACATGGCAGCATCAATAATACACAGACACATCTTTTTCATATTTGAGAGTAGAAGATGCAGCACAGACCAGTGGTCCAATTTAAATGTGTTCATGAATTGTTAGTATTAATTTTTTTCTTGCAGTATAATTGAGTCATGCAAAAATGTTATGATTGGCTTAAACTTGATCAAAGTGGCCAATTGTAATCTCAAAAACTCCCACACTTGTTTATGTTAGTAAACCTGTTTAGTTTAATCATGGGATTATTTGTTCAGAGCTGTTTTGTTGATCTCACATTCATAGTTTTAACAGGTCATTATATCCTTGTCTGATCTTTGTCCCATCCTTTACGGCATGCACCCATCAGCCACCTCCGGTCTGGGGTGCAGCCATCCGCTTTCTCGAGGGAGGCTTATTCTGGAGGGGACCTGGTGACACACCCTTCACAGTTCTGATGAGAGAAGCACCCTCCCTCCGTCGTCTTCCTCTGATTTTCCTTTTCTCTCACTCGCACGCTCTCTTGCTCTCAGCAGTCACACAGCTAGCGCGACTACTGAAGGCTTTTCGCTGCAGGGAACCCTTGCCTGCTACTGTTGCTGAGTGGGTTTGAATGAGACACATTCAAAGGATGTGTTTGCTGTAGCGCTACGAGCGATTCCTGCGACATGAAGAAGTTTGTGACTATTGTTCTTCGAGGCCTGGTCAGCTTGTCTATCAAACCTGGAGATAAAACCTGGAGCAAGGAGCATGCCCGGCAGCTGAAGAGGGAGGCCAGGAGAAGACGGACTGCATCTAAGTGGGGAAAGGTGATGCAAATAGATGTCCTGCTTAGAGATGAGAGGGGGAGAGTGTTAATACTAACCTGTGCCTGTCAAATACGGCTGGACAGCAAAATCGTTTTGTTTTCATAATCTTCATCACAAGTAGTTCAGGTAGTAAGTCAGAGTAACATTTCACATTGCATTGTCTGTGTTTTCATTTAGTGAGAAATTTAAGTTAATTCTTCTCAGAAGTGACGACTGTATGAGCTACTTTCTTTATTAATCCAAAATTGTTGCTGACAGTATTGTATAGTACATATAGTACAGCCTTTCAATGAGACTGTAACTCTAATCATAAAAATGTAGTCTAGTTCTTCAGCCAAAAAAGTAACCAATCTCTTGCATGGTTTCATACACCCTGTGCCAAGACAGTCATTGGTTTCTGTTCTCCATCTCTGTCTTCTAGGCTTTGTCATAATGCCCTTAATAAAATTGCTTTAGTATTATGGATCTGATTGGATATATTAAGATAGCGACAGGGGAGGGGAGTTGAGGGGCCTGCAAAGATTTGGGGATCTAGATGTTCTCATCTCTGCTGGCAGAAGTGGTCATTATTCATTTTCATTGTTCAGATTAATCAAGAAAGAGTTGACTGTTGGAACATCTGAATTATATATGCCTTCTTCCTTTGCTGAATGGAAGAATATGGTTTTCCAAGGTAACATTTATTAACTTTTCAGGAGAATGAGATTGTGAATTGTGACGTGCAGGTTTTTTCGTTTCCGCTTTATTTGCTGGAGTGCTGCAGTGTTGTGATATTTTTGAACCGCTTGAGTATTTCAAGTGAAATCAGCTTTAGTATTCAACATTTGAAGACATTTTATATGAGATTTTAAACCAGTAGGCTTGGATGCTTACTCGAGCAGATCTCTCCGTTACACAAATGCAAGAAGGCGGCTGACGATAGCAGGACTTGGTTCTTACAGATACTCGCAGATGAATGGCTTAAAGATAGTTTAGATGTAGCCTAGAGCTTAAAAGTTGATGTGCTATGCATAGCCTTTTAATAAAATATTTTTATTTAGTGGTTATGAGGGTCCGTATTTATATTTCTAACTAAAATTTCCTCAAATGTACCTTGGTGTATCTCTCGCCACATTTCTCTGATTTAAGGTTTTGGTCATTTGGTGCCACCAAGAGGATTTTTAAATTTGAATGCTGCTAAGTCAGCTCACATTGATTGATTTTTTTTTTTTTGGAAAAAACTAAACCAAAACAATAGGTCATAATTCTCTGACTGGGTTTTAACACTTTTCCTGTTTCTATTGTGTTTGCACAAGCTTTTGTTTCATTAAGGAATCATTAATTGGTCATACAAAGCTATATAATGTAACACAACTAAACACAGGAACTAAGGTTGTCATTCATTCCAAATGAATAATGTTCATGTTGTGTTTGGACCAAAAGTGGAAGGTGTTCTGAAGATGTTTATGTCCGAGGTAAGTAAAATTACTAAAGCAAAGTAAGTAAGCCTATTAATGAATACTTTTTATTAATTTGACTGACTTTAACTTGATGAGCCTGTTCAGTACAGTGTTATTTTTTTGCATCTCTCTCACACATTTGGTTTCTAGCAGGCAAGTAGATGTTTCTCATAGGCAGAGACATACAGCAGCAGAAGAGACCTGCTTGGTAAAAGTTACCTGCTAGGACACCATTTATTTTCAATGAGGTGCGAACGGGCACAGAATTTAGAGCGGATGTAATCCTGTAAAAGCAGTAAGAGATCGAAGTAGAAAGCTTTTTTTCCCCTCTGATGAAAAGCAGAAACCTGAGCTGGTGTGAGGACAAAATGCTTGAACTTTCTTTTGTGTGTCATACAGACAACAGCCAAGAACTGATGCTCTTCTTCACACTGACTGAGATGGGGATTTCTGCACCTCTGTTGATCTTACTTGGATAACAGATCCTATCACTTAGCTGGAAAGATCAGACTTCAGAACTCAGCTTATTGTTATTTTTGCTAGAAAACCAAATGAGACCATTTTTCTAATCATGATTTCAGTACTTCAAGGAATTTTCATATCTACATCTGCGGCCATTCATATTGGACATCTGTTCATTACTTCAAACTTGGCTGTACTGAGGTTTTCATACTTCTATCCTAGTCCTTCCTCATTCTGCCTGTTTTGTGCGCAGCATCCAGAAATTCAGATCCCTCTTCCATCTCTTTTTCACTTTCTACGCTAATTATAAGTAAATTTTGAGTAATGGTTTTTAAATATGGTTAAATGTGTTCTACTGTGAGTGCTGCACTATTATTGTCTGTATTTCATCAAATAAATATTTAATAGACAGTGGAACAGGGTAAGTGTAGAACATTGTAAAGGATGTCCATTTAAATTCTATGGAAATCTGCTTTGTTTTATGCAGAATTCTGGGCTGCAGATTTCTTCCAAGCCTACTTGTGTGTTTCTCTTGAATCCCATCCATTTCATCCAATAAAAGTGATTTATTCCTTTCAAGAAACCACTTTAATTGTTTTCATCCTCATAATAACAAATTACGTTTTAAAACACAACTTGTTCTTAATGGCATTACTTTAGATCAGTGGAGTGTAGAAATTAGAAGAACAAACAATAAACCTCAGAACACTCATGATGAATGATGTGCACTCTTATTGTTTACTAAAATCCCTTTCGTTTCTCTCTCATAACAGTATAACTCATTGGGACTTTATCTAGCACTCTGTGTGCGTAACTTCCGCGGAAGTTGGCTGCGGTTGGTGCCGGTGCTCAGATAACCGTGTCATTCTGTTTGATGCAGTGACAGTGCGTATGCTGAATGCAAAAGTGCGACCCTGTGTGTTTTGTTTCTTGTGCTTCTCTGCACTGCTTCAGACCTTGACATAATGACAAACCTTACATTATCTGTCAGGCATGGTGAATTTTTAAGTAAGCTGAACAAAAGTGTGTTTCTCATACACACACAAGCTTTTGTAATGCCAACTCATTGCTGACAGGTGTTTTCTACAGAATTGTTTTTGCAGCACCCGCACCCACTCTCTCCTATTGGTCCTAACTATATACTCTATTTTTCTGTATTTTAATTTTAATTTATTTTATAATGCCAAACAAACTCTTTTGGGAATGTGAATCTTTAATTAAATTTTGTTAAATATCTGGCCAGTGAGTGAGTCAGATATTAAATCATTAACCACTCAAATGAGTGAGTCATTCATTCTGATTCAGATCAAAAACTTGCGTTTGTTAGAATTTCTGACCAACCAATTTATTAAAAAAGGCACCATTTGTTTGTGAATCAGATGCTAGTATGTTGTTTGCATGCAGTCAGTGAAGAAAATGCAGTAGTCATGTATTTGTACCATTTTGTGACAGTCATTTCACATTGAGTCTAGACAGCAGACTCGACTCGAAATAAATTTTAGTTGTGCTGTAGCTTCAGCAGCAGCACAGCATATTCGCTGAGTAACGTACAAGGAATCACTGTTTAGACTAAGTTAGACATTTTCTTTGTAGATTTGTAGCTTAAATTATTTTTGGTTTGATTAAACCCACTTAAGTAATAGCCCTGTTTGACTTGTGAACCCAATATCCATGTTCCCTGTTTGTTTGCAGTGTTTTAAATCTTCTCTGAGGGGCTTTCCTCAGATTATCCAGCTTTTCCGCAGGTCACTTGGACCCATTTGCACTTGTGTGTTTTGTTCTCTCTGCAGTTTTAGTTTGCACCTTTCTTTGTCCTTCACACACACATTCTTTGTGCACGGCCTACATATTTCCATTCTAGTGTTGCGCCACACAAAATCCATTGTTGCGTGAATACACAAGAGTCATTTTGGTGTTTCGAAAAACCTTGAGTGTGGCCTAAATATTTCGGTCCTAGTATTGCTCCACACAGAGTTCACTGAAACTGGCCTGATCCAATTGTTGCTTTCAACTCCACACACGAAAGAATGTCAGTATGGCGTTTCTACATTTGACAGGTTTGCTTCAGTGTGAGAGCTCTTTCTTCTCCTACACACCTGTGTTTTGAACTGCCCTCCATTCAAGAGAAAATAATGTAGGGTTGGCCTTCCTGGATGCTTTGGGGAAAGAGAGGATTTACATGGGGTTTGTAAGAATTGCATGTCTCAGACACACTTAGGGTATGAAGTTAGAATATTCATTAGTGCACTAATACTGCTAGGAGCGTTCTTAACCTACCCAACTAGCAGTCATTGAGACTACATCATTAATGGCTATGTCCACTCCACACTTACTTACTTCTGAGTCTTATTGTGATGTATAATTGCTTGTGTTTGTGTGAGCCACAAAACAATGTATGCTTTATTACTGTACCATAATTGAGGCTTGATGTCTGTGCAGGAAGTTTCCAATGAAGTTCCACTCATGCAGTGGTTAAAACAATGCTGTATTTGTTCAGTACACATGCGAGAGAAAATGTTCGGTACGAATATGTGTACCGTTACACCCCTAGTGAAAATTATTTATAAAATTAAGTACTTTATCTCTCATGTGACTTGTGAAGAAAATGAAAAGACAAGGTAAATATCATATGTGAGCAGAGTATTTGTGATGTTTTCAAGCTGTAAATATTTGTCAAATTATGTTAAATGTACAAACGTGTGTATTTAGGATACATGCTAGCTATAAAAATTAGCCTTCACATATTTAAAATGTAATTTCCATTACAGTGGTATTAAAAACACTACATCATTGAAATGGTACTTGATTTGGTAACCAGTACTATATAACTTATAGTAAACTTTCTTCAAACACACTTAACGACCTCAGGGCCAAAAGTGCCCATAGCTGAAGAAAACTCCATTTTTCAAGTTGTCTTGCTTCTCTCTTAAGACCACATAAAGGTCAGGCTTACTTCTCATTTGGAATTATGTCAGGTAATGTGATTAGACTTATATAACACATATGAAGGTTTCCCCAGCCACGTAATCCTGATGCCCTTTTGTCTATCTTGAGAAATGTCACGTGTGTCATACTAGCCGTATCACAGACCTCTGTTGTGACCGGTCGAGATGGTTGTGTGATGGTTGACATAATGAATCTGTCTTTTACTCTCTGCCAAGCTGAACAGTGACACATTTCATGAAGTTTTCTTCTTTAAGTCCATACTCTTAATATCAATGATGGCAGAAGGACATTGGAATAGTGTGTTTGTTTAAATACTTGCATGAAAGTGGCAGTGCAGTGTCGTATAGCAAACCGTAGACAATCATGCTCTTCTCTCCTCATTAGAGAGCTAATGTTTACATCACTCCCTCCCCTTTCTGCTTTTCACTCTCTCAATTTTGCACCGAACCATCCATCTCTCCTCTGTCACACTGCACTTAGAGCAGCACTAACCAGATCACCACACCTGTCAGTCACTGTCAGTCACTAGTTGTGCTATCTTCGTTCTAAAGAGGTAAAGCTCTTAAAAGCAGCGTTTTAAATGTAGACACACAGCATAATGTTGTGTGTGTGTGTGTGTGTGTGTGTGTGGGTGGGGGGGGGGTATAACTGAATAGCAAATTAATCCATGACAAATGTTGTTTGAGTGGTTTTTGAGCAATGACACTGCCCCCTAGTGGTCTTATGGGTGAGTGGGAATGCCTGCTTTTCCATCTTTGGTAGGAAATATTAAAAATATTCTCTTTTTCTCTCCCAGATGATTTTAACGGTGTATTTGAGTGATGGGGAACAGGCGCTGACAGAGGTGCCCATCACTCCAGAGACGACATGTCGTGATGTGGTGGAGTTCTGTAAGGAGCCAGGAGAAAGCGGCTGCCACCTGGCTGAGGTTTGGCATGGAAATGGTGAGTTTCCCCATAACAAAAATGTTCCTAACCCCATCCCATCCGTTTATAGCAAGTGAACACAGTAATTGTAGGTCATGACTGTTGCAGGATATGAATTAGTCTTTCATTGACTACAGTTCTTAAATTAATAAGTGAAAAATATTGACAATGAGAAAGCACCTCAGCTTTGCTTGAAATCATTTGTACAGACTCCAATATCCTCTGATTTCTCACCTTCCCACCCTGGCTGTTTCTTTCAGTAAAAAACATTCAGTGCTTTTATTCTCTCAAAGACGCTCACGCACAGTGTTTTGAAGAATCTGGCTGCAAAGAAAAACACGCTCACTTAGTCCTTTCAGACATAACTGCTGTTTCTGTTCTGACAGATGGGTCCATTTTTTTTCCCCTTCATTTTTCCATTTCCCTTGATGATAGTGATTTGTATAAACAGCTGTGTGCCAGAAATGTTGTCTTTGCTCAGGGAGCCTCCTTTCAAAAGGCCTTCCATCAGCACTGTGTCCTTTCATCTTGAAGTGCATCTGTCATTGAAATCGTGATGAGCCCAGTTATTTTACAGCAGGTGATGGATTGCACAAGATGCGTCATTAGTGTCTGGTTATTAAGTGGATATTTTACCTCACCAAATCTTTTATTTAGGTGCTCAGCGGTTCAGGCTTTTCTGTTATACTCTCAAAATAATTATTTTGGAATATGAGTAATTATTGATAATTAATATTTATTTGGGATAATTAATTAGTAATTAAAAGAATCAAAACTACATTAATGACAGAATTTTGATTTTTGGATGAACTGTTCATCCAAAAATCAAAATTCAGTCATCAGTTACTCACCCTCATGTCATTCCAAATTTGTTCAACTGAACATCCACACAAACAAAACTTTGATGCTTCAGAAAGTTCATAAATAGATTGTAAAAGTAATCAATATGGCAAAGGAAACTCAACCTCATTGGTTGTCACGTGTCAATCAAGTATGGCTGAGTTTCCATTTACCATATTTGATGTGCTCTATTGGTGCGTTTAAGTCCTCCTGGAAATTTCGTATTTACAAGTGGACAATTCAGGTGGGTTTAAAGCGCTATTCGCACGGGATTAGTATTATCTGGGGACCATGTGTGATTTTGAAATTACCCCCCCACATCTGAATTTCATGTGGTGCATTCGCACGGGATAAGCGAAGCCTGTGATTTTACTCGAATTTACTGACTTGTCTCCCGGATTCCCGGATGTCAAGGCTTTGAGAGTCTCGTGCTATGGTCCAATTAGATGGATTTTAAAAAAGAAACTAATATAGTTTCGTGCCCTGTGTCATTTACATTTCACCAGGTTAAAATAATATCTCAGCTTTATGCTTGATTATTTTGTAACACATTAACCTCGAGACCTTTTCAGCTTTCTCTTTCTGCAAATTGTATAGTTGTGTAGTGTAGTATAGCGATATGACAGCACCCAAAATACTATCAAAACACTCCAACGCAGCTCCATTCTTCGCGAAAGATGTGGAACCGGAAACAAAAACCTCGAAAAATGATATACGACCCGCCAAATACTGGCCAAATCACAGAGATCCCGATTCGCACGGGACTAATTTTATCACAGGACCTCGGTGTTTGGCGACATATGGTAGGTCATTTACGGGGGAATTTTTACTTTACAAATTACAGACATGGCCAATTCGCACGGGATTAAGATCACAGACAACCTCCGCAATTATTACAAATGACTGGAGGTCACCAGGTAATACTAATCCCGTGCGAATAGGGCTTAAGTCACTTTGGTTGGAACAAGAGGGTGATTTCACTTTTCTACATAAAATTCAATGAGGTTTTTTTTTTTTTTTTTAACTCTGTATCTACAAAAAAGATGAGAAAAGAATGTGCAATATTTTGGTTTTACTTTTCTGTTTCTATTCAATTTATGATGGAGATGTAAACTGAATCATTACATATTCTATGGTAATTATACAATAATATAATATTTTGTATATGTAACTTATATCGTTTTGTTGTACATGACAAAAAAAATAATTTTATTCATTTCAGCAAATTTACCGTCAATACAGACGCTGCATATCTATAGTCTTTGGCTGCATCCATTGCATCCGACATGTTTTCTCACTGACACGGATTACTTTTACAATGTCTTAATGAAATATTTTGATGCATCAAAGTTTTGGTTACATGCACTAGTAAGCATCCACCTAGCAACCACCTTAGCAACTATTTTGGAATAACCACCCACAACATCCTAGCATAATGGTTGTGACTTTTACATGAGTCGTCAAATCTAGTTATATAAAGTTCCTGTCCAAACAGGCTGATTGTCAAACTGATTTTATCTTTTTAAACTTTTAGCTGAAGCATTTGGCTCCAGGGTTTTTTTAGGTTAAATTTGGCTACTCTCACTTTCTTTGTTAACGTCCCTGAGCCAGTGTGCTTTTCTGATATCCTCCACTTTCATACTTTCTTCTATTATTCTGTGTTGTTTCATCTCATTCCCCTTTGGATGGCTGCCAGGCTTCCAGATGTCCCTCCACCTGTTAGCAATGTCCAAAATGTTGTTTTTCCCCATCCATGTCTTTGTTGCCCACCCAGCCCCACCACATTCCTCTGGCTGGACGCCACATTTGATTCAATTTCACGTCGTCTTTGTTCTCCTGATCCCACTGTGTCTGTTCCTGTGTTTTTTCTCTTCAGGTGTGTCTTTAAATGTGTAACATTGGAATGAAACGCTCCTCAGCAGGAGAGGATCTCTCTCCTTCTCTCTTTTTGATGTGAACTCACTATTTCCTCATATTTTTACCAACATTTTTTTTTCCTGAAGAACGAAAAATTATGTTTGTGACCTTTCTAAAATTAGAGTGGCTTGTTGTTTTAATGCCATGTCTTATGTATTCCCCTCTCCAGAGCGAGCCATACCCTTTGACCACATGATGTATGAGCACCTGCAGAAATGGGGCCCCAGAAAGCAGGAGGTGAAGTTCTACCTGCGCCATGAAGACTCGCCCACCGAAAGCAGCGATCAGGGTAAGAACACTCCCACTTGACTGGCTACAGGCCACGTCTCGCCCACTACCGCTCTCCTCTCATTGGCTGACAGTGGCTGAATGTTTTTCATTCCCTTTTCAGTGGCCTCCAACATGTGAAAGAAAGAGACAAGCATATCCTGGCCGAACAATGCAGGGTTCTGTTCCTGATTCCATTCTGTTGTGCTTTTCACAAAACGAATGATCTCAAAGTTGCTTTGAAAGTGTCAGTGCCTACAAATAACAGTGAGCCAGGCATTGTGACTTGGGGAAAGTGTACAACAGTAAAATCTTATCAAATACCGTATTTAAGTGATATTGCTGAAATTAACTCAAAGCTTATCCCAAACTGAGCATGTAAGTTGAGTTAGGCTACAAAAATGCACAACCTTGGCAGCACTGCTGTGGTGATTAAATAATATGTTACTGGTTATATAATCAAGCACCTCGCCTCTGTCCATGCTTGTCTTAACTGGACAGGTACAAACACACATTCACACAATAACACAATACGCACCGCTTATGTGTGACTAATTACTTTCAAATTGAGACTATTGTAAAATGGTGAAACTATTGCAAAATGGTAATTAAGAATGTTTATTGCACAACATTTCAGACTCATTTTTGATAATCTGAATTTATTTGATTAATTGGATAAAAATGGCCAAAAGTAGATAAATGATTGCAGGTTATGCTATTGTACATTGTTTAAAGTGCCCCTATTATGGATTTTTGAAAATTACCTTTCATGCAGTAACAGCTCTAAGTGTATGAAAACATCCTGCAAAGTTTTAAATTTGAAAGTGCACCATGTATAAAGTTATTGTCTCTCAAAAGAAAAGTCGACTCTGAATCATTGAAACGAGTCGTTTTTAAAACAAGCCGTTTCATGTTGACGTCAAAATGAAACATTAGCAGATTGCCTGCCCACTTGTTGTGCGCGCACACCTGGGAAAACTTGATTTTTGCATTGGTCTGAATGAAAATGCAAATTCATTCTTTGCCACTAGCTGCTACTTTTGGAGCTTTAAAAGCTCACAAACACTGCTTTAAATGAAATCGACCAATCACCACAGATTAGCGTCACGCAAAGGAGGAGTTTGGAAAAATGAATCGTTGAACGAATCATTTGGGAGTCGTTGAGCAAATAAGGTAAAAATAAATGCAGCATATAAGAAAATGAAAGTGTTTTTTGACCTTGCATGCATGTCAATCTGTTGTTGGGGACTCCTGAAACCAAAATATGAACCTTTCATAACCCATAATAGGGGCACTTTAAATTATAAATACATTTAGCCACTGTTTTAAAGCAGAAGAGGACGGGTTAAATCACTAAATTATAAAAGAAAAAAAGCACAAACTAAGTGTTAACTAATAAAAAAAAAAAAAGAGTTATTTTTGGGAAAGCTGTTTTATCACAATATATGCTAGGGAAATAAAACTGACCAATGAGGTTTTTGTCGCAATATATGCTAAGAAAATAAAACTGACAAATGAGATTTCACCGTGAGCGGGTTGCTTGCATCACCACTGAACAGAGTGTAGTGCTACTTTCATGTACGTAATCCGGTTTAGTAGTCTTTTCTCCCTTTCTTTATCCCATCATTTGTTTGTTTTCACTCTTTCTGTTCACATCCCAGTGAGGTTTTTCCTATCACTGTAGGCAGGATTAGTTTGTAGTAAGCGTCCGCATGGATTAAGGCATAAACCTGAAACCCCTATGTGTGGGAGGGGAAAAAGTGGCAGTAATCCACTAAAAGCACAAGCTCCATTCCCAGTATCACAAGGCAATAACAAACAGGCCTTTAAACTTTTCTTCCACAGTCTTGTGATGATTCTGCCTCCGTTCAGCCACGTTTGGCTCATTGAAATTTCACAGTGTATAAATAGATGCTTTTTTGCATTCATTCATGATTATATTTCACAACTGATTGTGTTTTTTGTTGACGGACTCATTGTGTTTTATTTCTCCGCTCTTAGGGAGCCAGCAGTCTCAGGAGCAGCCCAGCAGGAGAGGAGGAAGCAGCTCAGACATGCACAACGAGAACGGGGTTAGTTCATATCACATCCTCATCAAAATGTGGGCCTTCTTTTCTAATCTTAGCATTGTGGTTATTCCAAATGCATCCTGGGGGGTTGAATTCCACATGCTTATATTATCTTTTGCTTTTCTGCTTACTGTAATGCAAAATAGCAACTGCAAAGTTCTGGCTGAAATTGACACTCTTCAGTACCGAAGCGTTTCGATCACGTCACATTATTCAGTTCTTCTCTCTTAACCCGAGCCAAACGCAGCCAGACCTGTCACGTCCCAGAATCATTCACCGTTTTCTTTCATATGAGCATTTGTCACATCACTCATTCTTTTTGTGATCGGCTTCCTGCAAAGAGTGGTCCACTGCGGTCGTCTCCTCCAACCATCTAGCCCAGATTCCAACAGGGGAAAAGCCAGGCTCCAGAAAGCGGAACTAATTCCACCTTTAGGGAGAAAGATGACTGTAGACCACCAGCGTATGGAACAAGAAGACACATGCATTTATGAGGGCTGAATGCATTTATGCTTTTTTTTTTTTTTTGTACAGCCGTCTTAGTCTTTAGAGATGGATTGAAGGCACAGGTAGTTGGTCGGTGTGGAAGCTGATTAGTGATGCTGTTGCCACCCAGGCATGAAGTCTCTCCAGTCTCACAGTGCTTAGCACACACCTAATTCTGACAGGTGCTGCCTTCCTTTAGGGACTATTACACAACACACCTGTCTGCCTGTCTTGTCAGGTAGCCGTATGGCTCTCATTTTTACTCTTTTGTTTGTGAATCAAGAGGGTTAACTTATATAGCCGTGGCATTTGGCTGGTTTGGCCAATGATCCTGAATGTTCTCAATATAATTTGATGAAATGGTTTAGTTTGACAACTGAGGATTAATTTGCCATCTGTACTGAAGAAACAGAGGGTGAGGACAGAATGACAATCGCTCTGCCATTATAGTAGTTGACCTGAAAGAGATAGCCGACTATGATTGAGAAGCTGAGAATGCTTGCGTCACACTATCATTTCTGTTCAGAGACATTTTGGAATGTAATAACACCATTGAGCTTGCATAGATAGAAATGCTTTTGTTAATGTATATGCATAAATTTTATTTCAACCTTTGTACTATATGTAACTGTTCACAGTATGCTATAAACACGTTTCGTATATTGGTGGTAATTGAGACAGTTCCTGTGTTTAAAGATTCCTCTAAAGTTAAGGTGGGGTCACATTTATCGTTGCTGGATGAAATTTTGCCATAGCTAATGTCAAATAATTCTCTTTGAATGTGACGACTTCCTGTTGTCCACCAGGACAGGACAGGAGCAGGTTTTAGACTGAATCTAGCAAAACTCCTGGCATATTTCGCAACAGCTGTTTTTTTTGTTTGTTTTTTTTGGGACGTTTAATCGGATTTCTCCCTCTGGCCTCATCTTAGTCTGTCTACTTCTAAACATGAACAATCCCAAAGAAGCAGCCCATCCCTGTACCTAAAGTAATATCCCTACCTCCCTACCCAGGATTCAAGGCAAGTCATCACTGGCACACAAACACTGCTGATTCAGCAGCATGGCATCTGTATATACTGCCGTGCAAAAGCAAAAGACCGTAACTTCGATTTTGGTCGAAAATGAGTTATTGATATTTTTGGGACATTCAAGACTCTGCAAAAGTATCTTGAGTCAATTTCGTTGTTTTTCTGAGAAAATAATGGGTCGTCTTAACCGTTACTTCATAAAGCCTCGGAGAAACCAAGGCAGAACACCGTATAACACCAGTTATGGCTCTTTCACTTTGTTTGGAACGCTCAAAATGAGTTATGGCGTTCTTTGTTTAGCCGTGCGTCAGTATAAAGTTACGGTGCCGGCTTGGAGTTATACGGTGTTCTGCCTTTGTTTTACTGACCATTAAAAAGACTACTGCGTTTTAAAGGCAGGGTACGCAATTTCTGGAAGCCAATGTTGATATTTGAAATCACCAAAACAAACACGCCCCTACCCCAAAAGGGTCTCGCCCCTATTTTGATAGATCCGCTCCACATATATGTAGCCTACGCAACCCAGGCAAGGATTAGTTCTGTGAAACATAAGCTGCTTTTCCACCGAAATTACCTGAAACAATATGTCCCAGGAACTGTTTTCCCCCAGACCTGTTGCTGTCTGCGTTTCCATCGCAGTCTAAACTACTGAGAAGATTAGGCAAATGGTCTGGTGACATTAACGTTAGGTCTGCGCGCGTTTCTCAAGACCAAGTACGAAAATTTCGGACTTGCATCCTTGGTTCGGACTTCACGAGTTAGATTCGGGAGTGTGAACTCCCGCGGACGGAACGACGCAAGTCCGCTAATTCTGCAAAGAGCAGAGTACTTGATAACATCAGTCAGCTCGCCTTGGCTGCTGCAATCTTCCTCACTGTATTTACATACGAAATATATCAAACACCACTGGCTCTTTTCGTTTTCATTTAAATATATTAATAGAACAATAGAATAAAGACCAAAGATTACCTGTTAGATTTACCCAAAACGAATTATATCTTATGTTTAACCACTACAGAGACATCAGAGCCAGCGGCAAATGTCAGAAGGACTAGCCGAGGTTATGCTCCTCTCTTCGGGATATATGAACACTGAGCGCCCGGTGATCGCGTGAGCCACGTTCCGAAATTCAGGCGGCCACATTTTCAAATAGGAGCTGTTTTTATAAATAAACCGCAGATTTGAGTTTTAAACAACTACATTCTTGGCTGAAATACACGCGAGCAGTGTAGGCAGGCTTTAGCTGTTGCGTCGCGGTGCGTCTGGTGTAGACACGGTGTTACTCACCTATCGAGAAAAAACAAAGCAACCTCGGCATCCGATCGCAGGCCTTCCGTTCCTTGAGTTCTCCAGCGCTGGAAAGCTGATCCGATATTTACACGGGTCCTACTTCTTGCCTTATCGTTCCGCAGTCGGTTTCCTCTTTTTATTTATTTATTTTTTATATCCACCATCTCAATCTTTCTGTTGCTCAGCTCGGCTGTTCACTGAACGCTCTTTCCTCCACATCACGAGTAGACACACCCCTTACTGCTGATTGGCTACACGTTTGTTTTGTTACTGGCCCCGACTCAGTTTTCTAAAACGTTTTTGAAAAAATGCATACCCTGCCTTTAATTACGTTGTAACTTGTATAATTTCATACATCTGATCTGTCACTGAAACACTTTATTAGACAAACAAATTCGATAGATTGCGATCTACCAAACAGCTCCATATAACAAAGCACTGTAAAGACTAGATACCTTGGCAGCAATACATAATTGTGAATAACCTTTAAAGATTTTTTTTATTATTATTGTTTTTCCTTTTTGTAATGCAGATTATTCACCAGGCTGTCACTTCTAGTTGGACGCGTGTGGACTCGAATGCTGTACCATGGTCAATCATAAAATCAGTACTAACAGTTCACAATTAAATCCTTATCCTACCTTTTCTTGTAACCCGATAAAATCAATCTATGGCGATGAACGTCGTCAGAGATGTTTAATCCACAAGCATTCTGAGCATTCCTGCTTGCTGGCGTTCACATCAGTCCACAAGTCGTTCTTTTAGGTTTGGCTATTTTCATGTCAATATAAAAGCATTACATTATAGCATTGTTTTACGTTACTGAGCATAGCAAATAAATTGGTTGCAAAACGGTATGCCCTCACATGTTTAACTTTTAGTCAAAAAACAATTAATACAGTCACATTTCTATATGCAATAGCCTATATGAGATAGCCCATGATCACTAGATTTTATACTGGTGTTACTGTAACGATTTTGTAAATGGTGATGATTAGCAACCAAATATTGATAATGTGGAAGTTACTGTCTTTTGCCTTGGTGTGACTTCTCACGTTTTGCAGAAAATGCAAAGGCAGAGTACAGTAACTTCAAAATAAAAATCAAGTAAAAATCAAGTTTGCGCTCACAGTTTTTTTTTAATGTAGATCATTTTCATTACTAAAACATCTAATTGCCAAATTTCCAGTGTCCTACCTATAATTAATTTGGCTGGACAAATAAAAAACTTTAAAGTCATTTTATCAGTTTCACACTCTAGCGAGTTAAGGTCTTTTGCCTTTGTAGGGCAGTATATATGTGTGTGTGAGAGAGAGAGTACAATTCTTTAAAACCTCATAACACGTTTTGTTGTGTTATTCTCCCGTTACGTCTTTATTATTTTGTGGATTACACCAGATTCATGACATAACCGCATTTAAGAGGATCATCCCCGTGGTTTTACAGCAGGGCTGTTTTCTCCGGTCTGACTTCTCTGTCTCTCTGAAGATGTTTCTCTCTCTCTCTCACACACACACACACACACACACACACACACACACACACACAACCACGCCCAGCGTTCACAGTAGAGTAAATCCCTGAATGTGTGGCCAGCCTGTAAAAGGGAACATTTTTCTCCTTATGAAAGAGTGGGTGGCCCCTTTTCTCTCATTTCCTCTCGCTGTCACTCCATATGTTTTCTTTAGCGAGAGTCTCCTTTCTAACCGCGTGCTGTGTCAGAGGGTCACCGTGGCCCTGTCTGCAGTGGAGCGTGGCAGTGCATGCTGGGACCTTCAGTCCTTTTGTCATTCCCTTCTACTTGTTCGTTTTCTCTCCTCTTTCACTCCATCCCTGCACACTTCATTCATCTACACGGCCGGGGCTGATTTTGTTCCCCCAGGGACAGTCTAAAAGGTAAGGATGCCTCAGCTCTTAATGCATAAAGAGACCGTCCTGCGCAAGATCTCTTTTCAATAATACATTTCTGAACATTCACAGACTCTTAATGCTTTGCTATGGTTAAATCAGCTGTTGTTGAATCTGTGTGTGGTCCATTGTACTTGGAAAATTATGAGAGCTGTCAGTCTTTCTGTTGTTGAGTCTTTGTGATAGATTAAGTGGGTAATAGGCTGCTCTATGGTATGTAATGGAGCTAGAGCCACTGCCTATATAGGAAGACCATGTCTGTCCATCACGCATACAGAGTTATGAGCTCCAGAACACTGAACTGTGTGGGCAGATCATGTTTTATAAAGTTGAAGCTGTTCCTGTGTGTGGGCAGATACTCTGTCCAAGGCTTCACATGTTCCAGGTTTTGCTGTTTCTCTACTCATTTTCATGCTTTTCGTCATGAATTTTAAGCATCTAAAAATGTCTCTTGGTCTTTTATTCTTTTAGTTTCTACTTTATTTTTTCCCACTGAAAACGTTATGCATTATGGTGTGAACTTGAATGCAACTTTATGATTTCAGGTTAATTATGAATTGCTTGTTAGTTGTTGGCATTTTTCATGAGTTCTCCAATGTTGGGTAGATTGTTAGAATTCATTACATCTTAGTATATATGCACTTTTTTTTTTTTAATCCAAAGTGACTGCTGTGGCAAATACTGCACCACAAGTCAATCATCCTCGACTAAATCTAAATCAGTCAAGAACTGTCAAACTGTCATCCCATATTTCATAAAAAATTTAAATAAAAAATGTAATTTTGTTTCAACAAAAAATAGTCAAGGCAGCTCACTAAGATTTGGTTGAGTTGATTTAGTGTATTTTTTTAATAAATAACTGCATAGTTTGGGCCCTCTTGTTATTTTTGTTATTAATATGTTTATAATGTACAAAGTTAGAAGGTTCCCTGTATAATTTATAACATTAGCTGAGAGAGATTTGAACAAAATTACATTACAGCGGAAATATACAATAATACATAAGAATAAAAATTGAATCGAGCAATCCGTGTCAATAATACCCAGTCCTGTTTAGTGTTTATTATTGTGGATAATGTAGTCGTGGTAGAGTTATGTCTTCAGATTTTTATGCTTTAATGTTAAATAAGCTCACAGTCCTGGTATTCTAATGTACAGCTTATCATAACATTGTTTGAATGTCTTTTACATCCTCTAAGATCTGTACAGCTTTCAGGCCAGTGCCAATAAATGAGCGCCGGTCTAAATCTTAGTGTGGAAAGCGGATTATGTGTGTGCTTCCTCCATGCCAAGAGTCGCAGCTGAACATGCTGTCCATGTGGGTGCAGTCTGTGAAGTGATGAAGGATGGATCCTTATATTGCTTGACTTGTTATAAAACTCCTTGGTTGTGTACCATACCATCAAAATCATATTTCAGTCAAAAGACGAGCTTAACTTCCATCTGATATTTCACCAGGCAGCTTTGGCTAATGTGCTTTGGCAACGTGTAACGTTGCATCCAAAGCTGCTTTGATTGGGAAACGCTGCCCTGCAGAGATGCAGTATTTAATGCCAGAGTTTGCCCTGCGATTCAAGTTTGGACGTATAGAGAATTTCTGAAAATGAAAAGTCTAAATCTCAGCAACAGTGCTGTTACTTTCAGACATTTTTTTTTTTTTAAGCACATAAAATGTCCCTAGTGCATGACAGGCACCACTGAAATGGGAAATATACCTATTTCTGTAAAAACCCTAGGCACTGTAAATGCAAAAAGTGTCCTGCAGAAACACTCTTTGCTTGCCAGTTATTTTGCACTTTCAGGATTGCTGATGTTTTTAGGCAGGTGTATTTTGGAGGGTCCGGCATGTGGTTGAAGTTAACAAAATGTCTAAAATGGCTTTTTAGGAAATAGGAATGTCCCATGCTTCTATCACTCCAGAATTTTAAGCGTCTGAAAGATGCAAGCCGTAGCTACTCTATAGCACATGATCTATAGTACTTGGCCCTGGAGTCCAAGTTGTTACCCACTGACCTGTTTCTTTTGTCTTGTACTGAATAAACTGCTTCGCAGAAATTGTTGTTCTGCCTATGTGCAAAGCAAGAAAACAGTGAGCAAAGTCTTCAGCCTGGATCTCTTGGCTGTAATTTTATCAGCAACATAAAGAAACTGCCTCCGTTTCTTCAGCTTGGCCCCAGGAAGTATGAAACCTGCTCTTTAAATAAAAACCATCTTTACTTAATTGACCCCTCAGGGCTGATTATTGTTTTAACAAGCATTGAGTTTCGCCCCACAGTTGAATGATCTCTTACATCTTCCCTAGAGGTCCACAGCCATAGTTTTACAACTGCTCCTGGTAAAAATGGATAAGAGCAGGCAAGATCATGCCATGCAGTCTGACTCCCTCCACTGAATGTCAGAGAAGACTGAGGATATTTTTTTTTATTTTTTTTTTTTTGCGTGCCCAGAACCACCTCAGAAACGGATAATCAAATCAGACTGTTGTATGTCGCTTCTTGTGCCACATTGCCATGGAGATGGGCTCTTTACAACCCATGTGATGTGTCCATACGGAGTCGCCTGTGTGAGTAAACAGAGCCTGACACAATTGGCCTTTAAGCCATGAATCATTCCCTAGCAAACGGAGTCAACTTTAATGAAATTTGGAGATCTGCCATTGAGCTCGTGCTTATGGGAACTGCACGAAAATCTGCTTCGTTATTGATCAAGTCTTGAGTATTTTGTGCTGAGGGAAGCTGAAGTGAGGAAAAAAAAGGTATGAGCTTACAAAGTTGTTTCAGAGTTGATCATTTGAAGTACTGAAATTGTTGTTTCTAAGCCAGTGTCTTCAAACACGTTTGATCTATAGGCATAACTGGTGTTTGTAATGTTGTTTGGTCTATCTGACATATCCTGTTTTAGTCTCAAGAAAACCGATGGTCTTGAGGAAAAAATTCAATTCCTCACCCTGATTTGAAATGACAGTTGATTTGATACAGACCTGCTCCAGGCACAGCCCCCCTTTTTTTCCTCAGCAGTCACTAATTAATTGAATGGAAGGGACGGTTTCATATTGGCACAGACCACAAGCACAATCTCTTTGAATGTGGAGAAGAACACTTCCAGTGACACAGTAACCTCTTCAGCTCTATTCAATATTTGTTTGCTTTTTATTTTGTAAACAAAACAGTATCACTTGCTTATGAGATTAAAATGCATGTAATTAGAAAGCCAAAGGTCAACATGGCAAAATAAAACAGACAAGTATATGTACTACCATTCAAAAGTTTTATTTCTTTATTAAATACATAAAATATTTTATGTGCACAGTATTTGTGACCATTATTATTTGGTCAAAAATAAGTAAAAACTGTATTATTGTAAAATATCACAATTTAAAATAATTCTTTTCTATTTGATTATATTTTAAAATGTAATTTGTTCATGTCATAGCAAAGCTGAATTTTCAGCAGCCATTACTTTAGTTTTCAGTGTCACATGATCCTTCAGAAATCGGAAACACTTATTATTATTATTATTATTATTATTATTAACAATGTTTAAAACAGTTATACTCCTTAATATTTTTATATAAATCATGATCTGATTCTTCAGTAGTACTTTAGTATAGGGACCAGTTCTCACTATTAACTAGTTGCTTATTAACATGCCTATTATTAACATATTGGCTGTTTATTAGTACTTATTATAGCACATATTCTGCATGACCATAAAATCATAGTTAATGGTATGCTAATGGAATGAATTGGACCTTAAAATAAAGTGTGACCGATTTTTCTTTCAGGATTCTTCAGTGAAAACAAAGTTCAAAAGAAAAAAATGTGTGCTAAGTTTAAATGTCTTTACTGTCTCTTTTGAACAATTTTTGTCCTTGCTGAACAAAACCATTAATTTATTTCAAAAAATACTTTGTTGTTGTTATTATTAATCTCTGTTGTTGAATATTTGTTTGTATATGGTATTATGTCTGTTATGTGGTAACATGGCTCTGTGTACAAAAGCAGGTAAGCTTGACAAATTATGTTCCAAGAAGAGAAGTAAATTGTTTTGTGTGACGTCAGATGTTACTATATTTACATTGTTTTTCAGTTTTTTTTCTAACCTCCTGTGGCTAAAACCACTGTTATCTTAATCCATTTTGTAATTATATGTGACTGTAACAACACAGGTGATTCAGGAGGCAATTTTCACATCAACAAAAACAAGAAATTGTGAGACATGAGCATTGATGGACTATGAGATAATTACAGACGTGTTTTCAACCATCATATCATGGTGGAAAAAATACTACCCATGAATTATGGAAATAGATCATGGTATTAACTTAGATAAGAATAGATGTAGCCATAGGCTGTAGGTGACCTGGCAACGTGGAGCTCACTCTCTCAGAGCTGCAGGAGATGGCCACTCGTCAGCAGCAGCAAATTGAGGCCCAGCAACAGATGCTTGTCGCTAAGGTAACACACTCAGATGTGTCCTTTGATGGGCATCTTTTTATAGATCATTATTTTCATCTGTGTGGGGACTAGACGCAAATATTTCTTCCAGTTAGAATTTGCAGTTGAATCAAACAATGCCATTCATTTATTCACTGACGTTGAAATGGCATGGTTTCTGTGCTGATTTATTGCTTTTATGAATGTTTTCTTTATCCCCTAAGCAGAATGACTATTTGTTTTGACTGTATTGTGGCATTTACCAGTAATTGGCAAATCATTTTAGCTTTTTCATTGGTCTACATTTATTCTAGATAGAAATGAACTTGCAGTTGTGCAATGTACAAATAGCTAGGAGGTGAACGGTAGGATTGTATCTTTGGAAAAGGCTCTTGAATACCATTTGTAATTGTATACTTTCTCTTTATTTTTCAGATAGAATGTAGAATTACCCGGAGTGTCTAGGTTGTTAATCAAGTGTCGGTTAATTTGTAACTTTATTATTTATTGTTTAGTATCATTATTATTACTATTAGATAAAATGTTGCAAAATCATTTTCACTAGTGGTCTTAGGATTTTGTACCCCACTGTTTTGTCAGTTGTATTTTTGGCATGATGTAACTAACATTTTTTTGCGAATATTTTTTTTTTATTAACTAATTTGACTCCAACTATAGATGCAAATATTTTCATTAAATGGTTTCTATATTCGATTTTAAGGGTATTGTGGATGTTGAACATCATTTTATTTAGCCTTTAAGCAGAGTGATTGTTTATTTTGACTGCATGGTAGCATTTACCAGAAATTGGCAAATAATTTTAGCTTTTTCTTCATTTAGCAATTTACATTTGTCCTATCTAGAACTGAGCTTGAAGTTGTGTGATGTCTGAATAGCTAGCAGGTAAATAGTAGGGTTATGTCTTTGGGAAAGGCACTGGAGTACCATATATAAATGTTGCTGTTATTTTTCAGATAGAATGTACAGTTCCATCTTTTTGTTAATAAAATGATTTCTTAAGTCAGTAACCATTAAAAGATAAAGCTTAAGCCTACTTTTTTAATTTAAGCCAGCAGGCAACTAAAGTTGCCAAAGGGTCTTCCGCTATTCGTTCTGTAAATGTGACTGTAGATGTTATGAAAACAAGTAGACAACCTTAGGAAATAGGAAGAGGTGTTGACAGCAGATTATATAATTTAGTGGTGATTTAATTCACATTGCCATTTCTGGGTGTTTACTCGTAATTGCACCTGGCAAAAGCACTTATTTTCTAAATCTTATTTTACCTGGATCAATGTAAATAATCTTTGTGAAAAAATTGCAAGCAAGATGCACTGCTTGTTCATATTATGTTATGCAAATAACTGTAATTAAGTAATTTTCTGAGAAAGAAATTGGGTATTAATGGGTTAAGTATCCCTGTAATTATTCAAAACACAGCTGCTCATTGGGTAAACCTCTAACTTTGTTTATGAAGCACCTTAAGCTCTTTATTATCATTGCGCAGTGTTGTTATTAGATGTTTTAAGTTACTGACCTCATCTTTGTTTTCCTCATTACCATTTATAGGTCATTACAGCAGATTGTTCTGACCATTATAGGGGCGTTAGTCATGGGAACCACAGGCTGAGGCGGGAAGCTGAACAAGACCAAAAATGCCAATTATGTAGCAGACAACTCTGACATGCTTTGTATGCGGTGGCAGGCAGTTTTCATCCATACTAGCACTAAATAGCTTTGTTTTTTCATTCAACAAAGAGCGAAAAGTGGAATCTAGAACTGGTCACGCTTACAGACTGTTCCAGGACCAGACCCAGTGAGAACACTGATCTCAGAGCAGTTTGGATTAATATTGCTGTGAGTCGATGTGCTGTGATGACTCTGAGCCTCCAGTCATTGAAAGTCCACCATGTGCTATTTTTAGTTTTCTCACTCACTCAGACACTGTTTCCATTTCGCTGCATCTGTTTGTGTTCCCTGCAGATAGAGAAAGAAATGGCTCAAAAAAGAGCCTAATTGCTTTTATTTTCACTTAGTTACTCAATAAGTCAGCGTTGTAAGCCGCATCTATTCCCATAGGTACTACTGTTGCTCTTAATAGCAAATGTCTCCATTCTTGACATTGACAATAAATCACTAGGTTGTCTATCTCGTGCTGTATTTCGTCAAAAAGACAGGATTGTATCATGTTGTCCTGAATGCACTTTGCACTGTTAGGGTACTGCAAATGCCCCGGGCTTAAACAGGCCGTACTCCACTGAAGTAATGGCACTGACCCTACAGGCTCTTTATACATTGACCTTAGGGGAAAAAAATTGCTTTACCACACACAACACATCTACCCAAGTGTTACAAAGTCAGACAATCAACACATCATACATATTGGCATTAACAAAGGAAAAAT